>OU974070.1:11680439-11907939 GCA_918843875.1 Diadumene lineata | reverse complement strand
AAAAGCCGATTTCAATAATTCAAACGGCCGGCTTGATTGTTTGAAATCTCGTTATTTTGTCAAAGCATTTCAGATCTGCAGAGAAATTGATGAAGTTGACAACGAAACTGTAAATGAATATAACGTGTACACATTATAAATTTGACGATACAAAAATGATGTTAATTTGTAATTAAGCTATTGTACTGCATTTTACAGTGTGTTTTCAATGATTATACAAAAACCTCAATAAACCGGAACCCCCTCTAAACCGGAAATTTTATTTGGTCCCAGTAGAGTCCGGTATAGAGGGGTTTCACTGTAGAAAGCAACGGTTCGTATAAAATACGTAACATTTTGTGTTGAATTTATTGAAACGTTTTTAATGACCTTGAATTGTAACCTTAATTTTATTAATAAATTTTGACAGATAATGAGCTTGATCTGCCTGTGTATTAATCACAGGCATTCTACCAACCTGTACTTCACTACTGTACATTCTCATGCTAAGATCCATCTTGGTCTTCATTCGTTGTCCTCTGTATCTAACCTATAATGAACAAAACCATCATTACCACTGGTTAGTTTGGTTGTATGTACTCTCAAGAACGGCGTCTCGGACGACGTTATACGCACGCATAAAGTATGTTCGGCGGTGGTGATTGTGACAACAATGGATTCTCATCTCACAAACTGATCTTTAACAAAACGGATAAGACTCCCTTCGCATGGGACCCGAACCACAACAAAGCTAAAGAGAGATGATGATGGTGATAATGAAGGTGATGATGAAGATTGAGGGTGGTGATGATGATGATGATGACGGTGGTGATGATGATGATGACAATGACGGTGGTGATAAAGGTTACGATGACGGTGGTGATGATGATGGTGATGATGATGATGACGGTGATGATGATGATAGTGATGATGATGGTGATAATGATGGTGATAATGATGACGATGATAATTGTTATTATTGTTATGGTTTACCTTATCACCGGGTTGTAATCCTACAACATACTTTTCGTCAAGTGCTTGCAGTTCCTCGTAGGTAACTTCTACTTCTTTCTTTATACTCATGTCAACTATAAATAACGGAACACCAAAGAAGAAAATGTAAAGAAAAGAACGTTCATTACTGAAAGGAAACAATAAACATCCAACGCCCTATTGCGCATGACGTGATGCGGGGTTTTGTTTCATTATCTTTTTGAATAAGCGTGTGAGTAATTAAAGTAGGCGTTTTCTAGGGGGTCTGAGGGCATATTTATTAAGTAAGACACAAAATAGCCGGCGGTAAGAGGTAAAAGAGGCGGCGCCATACCGCCGGTAGCCGCCTATTATTGAAAACCCTGCGTCCTTATTTGAAGAGCATGCTTGCTCTTGAGAATGACTGCGTGTTTGTATAGTCTTGAAATGACTTTTCTTGTGGTCTTTAAAAACTATGTAGTCTTGATTACGATTAAATGTTGTCTTTTGAAAGACTGTGTAGTTAAGACGAAGAAGAAGCACTTGCTTCAGCACAGCAAAACGGCGCGCCAAATAGCAGCAGTTCAGTGAATTAGTGCCTCGATACTTACTGTCCTCGTCTGTAGGGTGTTCTCGTCGATATTGTATTCTAAACAAGAACGCTTCTAGAATAAAAGCCACTACAATGGTCATTACAACCTGCAATAAAAAACATTTTCAACTCTTCTACAGATAAGAGTAACGACATTATGCAATTTTGTTTTTTTTCTTCAGATTATTGGGTTTTTCTCAAAGTGCTTCGAATGTAATTTACGTCATCTAGGCGATAGTAAGGTCCTTAAGCATGAGAACAAGAGAGACGACGACGACGAGTTTGGACTCCATATTCGCTCAACAAACACGTCGGTTATGAGTCATATTTAGTCGAAACGTCTTTAATGTTGACAACAACTACTCAAAATGCAATCACTACCTCAAAGAAAGACTCAGGGAACATATAAATAAACTAAACTTAACTCGTCGTCCTCATAGCCTCTCGTCCTCATGCTTAAAGTCTTTAGTAATTGCCTGAAGACGGCGAGAAGACAAAAGATAATAACGACATTTGTTCTACGTTACCATGGTGATGATATAGAACGACATAAAGTAGACTCTACTCCATTCTGAAGTCATGAAGACCACGCCTTCCTGTTGAGCAAACACGAGGTAATGTTACCATTTTTTGGAGCGACCAGTAGTTTGCAATAAATTACATAAAATAGACATCATATAATAACAGACCAAAATAAGATTATAATCTTTCTGATATATACTGAGGGCGAGTAAGGAAAAACGACCAATTTTTTTTGGTTCACTCAGTCAGTACTTTTCATTTGCATATTGAAAAATGTCATATTGATCGTGTTCACGTGACGTCATTTTGTGGATCATAGCAACGGATACTAATCAGTATTGCTATGGTCCCCATCATACACCACGATATCTTTGTCTCTTGACTCGCTCGAGAATAGTTTCATGTTTTTTTATAATAAATACATACCATGATAATAAACCAGTTATTGACAACAGTCAGTTCAAACAATGTCACTGCAATAGAATAACACGATAGCTAACAAAGAGATTCTAAATCTGGGGCCGGTTACACGAAGCCTGGATAACGCTATCCACCGGATAAATTGCTATCCAACGGATAAATTCTAAAGAAATTTTATAGGGCAGATAACTTTTATCCAATGGAAAAACGTTATGCAGGTTTTGTGCAACCGGTCCTTGATGAGCCTTATTTGCCAAATAGTATCGCTAATAGAGAGAGAAAAGAGAGAAACGCTGGGCGATGAGATAGTAGAGTGCACGCACTAAATGTGTGCAACAGTTCTCACTATTTAGTGGTAAATAGCACTAATTAAACAAAAGATAAATAAGCATAAAATAGCACTATTTAGTAGTATTACACACTTTTAGTGCGTGCACTCTAATAAAGATAGTGTAAACATGGTGGTTGTGATGATAATCAATGTATGATCAGTACTTTTAATTAGGACAATGTACTTACATATTAATATTTTAGAGAGGAAAACGTATCTTGTAGATATATGTTTAGAAAATAACAATTTTACAAGTTTTGGTCTTATTTCAAAAATGCGTAATGACCGGTCAAAAATGCATTTGGAACGTCGCCTTGACCTGCGTATGTCAAGCAGTTATTTTCAGCCATGATGATGATGACGATGATGATGATGATGATGATGAACATGGTGATCATCACGAAAATGATGATGATGATGAAGCAATGCTAATGAATGCCAATATATTGATAACACTAGTGATGATAATGGTGATGGTGATGAGCTAGGCGTTGCATAGTCATGTCTTCGCTCGAAAGCTGTACGCTACGCCCCAAACAAACCCGTTTTGCAAATGACGCACTACTAGCAGTTAGAGTGCACACACTAAAAGTGTGCAACATAAATACTACTAAATAGTGCTATTTTATGCTAATTCTATTGTTTTCGTTTGTTTAATTAGTGCTATTTACTACTAAATAGTGACAACTGTTGCACACATTTAGTGTTTGCATGCACTCTACCAAGAAAAAGCCAGGAAACAAAGTTATCCTACCTAGAGCATGTGCGAGATCATCAAAGTTATTCAGGTAATAGTAGCCATTTTCTGTAAAGCTTTGTTCTACTGATGTATTCCTAGAAACACACGAACATCAACATTTTAATCAAAATCGTGCCATGGTACGATTGTTATGTCCCCTATATGGTCTCGAGGTACTGGTTTAAATGTTCTTGAAATTTGGTCGTACATCTCTATGTATAATTTTCAGGAATTTACTCATTGATCGCGTTCCTGTGTTATGTGATCTTGATTCCATGGTCTGTGTTTCTGATTTGATATCCAAGTCACGGACATATATAAAGGGACATAGCATAGACAGTCACAAATACGTACTTGCAGCAGTCTTTCAACTGTAGTCCAGCGAAAAATTCCATGCCAATGATACCAAAGGAATAATAGATACAAATAATCACCAGCATTACCCTATCACAATATTAACAATGAAATCAATGAACGATGACTTTACTAAAGGACAGTGATGATGGTGATGACACAGTCGATTTCATATGTGCGGGAAACTGTACCACATCGTACAGTCCACTTTATAGGCAATTTTCATTATGACGTCATTTTACTAGCAAGACCAGCATTCTTTGTGAACTCTCTTTCATATTCAAATTTTTAATCTCTGTGGAGATTAAAACAATTTGCACTAATTGCAGTACAAAAGAGAGTCGGCAAAGCATTCTGGTAGTGGTAGTATTCTACGCGATAAGTTCAGCTGACGTAAGCCTTTGGTATTCATGTGCAAACCAGACAGTGATTGACCGTTATTTCAATAGAGCTTAATGTTGTTCTGGTTGGCACATTAGCATAACAATGTGTTTGTTGGTAAACAAGAAGTATCGCTATTGCTAAAGTATTTTGCGGTGATGATTATGGTAATGACGATCGTAGCGATAATAATGATTATGACGACAATGATGGTGCCGGTGATGGTGATGACATAAACAAAAATCATACCTGAACATTCTCGGTGTGAGGACCCACATTGTTTCCAAGACATCTCGAAATCTTTGTTTTAGTTTAAAAAGCCTTGGAATAATTAAAGAAGAGTTAATGAGGTAAAACATAAATACATGGCCATTAAGTGTACTTCTAAAACTCATGAATAATTAATAAATGATTTTCAAAGCAAATCAATACCCGTGACGAGTTCTATAAAAACTCATTTTCATTTTATAAATACAACTTACAGAAGCAGTCTTAGTGGTCGAATACAAACGATGAATGCAAGGGAAAAGCTGTTCGCAGCAGCGCCAATCAATCCCGTAATACCAAGAACTGTCACTATGAAATCAAAACTGAAAACAGAGAGATACGTTCAATGACTGACTGGGGGGCTTGTAGTTTGTTTAAGGTACATGCTTAAAGATTTGTTGGATGAGTGGTTGAATGGATGGATGAATGGATGGATGGAAGGATGGATGGACGAATAGATGGATGTTTGGTGGTTGCTTGGTTGGTCTGTTGGTTGCTTGGTTGATTGGTTGATAGGTTGATTGGTTGATTGTTTGATTGGTTGATTGGTTGATTGGTTGATTGGTTGATTGGTTGATTGGTTGATTGGTTGATTGGTTGATTGGTTGATTGGTTGATTGGTTGATTGGTTGATTGGTTGATTGGTTGATTGGTTGATTGGTTGATTGGTTGATTGGTTGGTTGGTTGGTTGGTTGGTTGGTTGGTTGGTTGGTTGGTTGGTTGGTTCGTTGGTTGGTTGTTTGGTTGGTTGGTTGGTTGGTTGGTTGGTTGGTTGGTTGGTTGGTTGGTTGGTTGGTTAGTTGGTTAGTTGGTTAGTTGGTTGGTTGGCTGGCTGGTTGGTTGGTTGCCTGATTGTTTGGTTTGTTGGTTGTATGCAGGGTGGTTGGTTGACTGGTTGGTTACCTTAGAGTAAGAGAAAAAAAACATAATCAAAATAGCCAAGCAGCTTGCCTACCAATTAAATGCAGAATGAAAGTATCGCCTCAGACCAAGACCAAGCAGTTTAAGCAGTGCTTCTGTACCATAAACTAGTAGAGAATATACAGATGCGTTTATATAAACAGACTGACAAACATAATACGCATATAAAAACCTAATAAACTGGTAGATACTTATACAGCCACAAGACAGGCAAACAGACAGACAGTCAACACAACACTAAACTAAATTTTTGACTGAAACTACAGTCTTCTTCAGAGTGTTAGTCATTGTCAGACGATGGAAACTCCCAGGGGAACTTATTCTGTACATAAGTACCGTTATACGTTGATTGTAAACCCAGCCAGGAGATTATAAATTCGACCTTTTGTGATTGTTACTTACTTGCAATGAAAAGAATGTTATACCAATGGTTTTGAAATGCAATATCCTCTCTTTGATCTGGAGGGATTCCTGTTGAGAGAAAATGATGAAGAAATTTTGCAGTAAAAGCAAAAATTATGTAAAATATTTAATAATATACAAAGCAGGATTTAGTTTCGGTTAACACTTTTTTTGTTAAAATGTGGTAACAACATGTCACTTACTTGACAGCATGACGATCTCATAAACAAATGTACATCCATTGATTATAATAGCAACATCTAATAAAACAAATGCATTACAATTGATGTAACAAATAAATGCATGGACAAATTTAAAGGAAAAAAATGAATGGAACGAGGGAAGGAACGAGATTACAGGAAAAACGAATAGATGCAAAAGGGAGAAGTACATTAACAAGAACTTGAAGGAAGATAGCTTGAAAGGTATAACTTAAAATTCACTTACAAATGAAAATAGCAAATCCCTTCCACAAGACAAGCAATTGAATTCCTATAAGATATATAAACAGCATTAGCAAACAAAGGTTTGGAGTCATTATAGTTCTATGTCCTCACATGTCATAAATATTAGTAAATACAAGTCGTCTGAATAAATTAAACTAGAAACATTGTAATGAATAGTTTACCTTTTAAGAAATAATATATAAAGCTGATTGGTCTCCGTTTTGATTTCAAACAACAGAACCACTCGCCATCACAATCAGATATCTGCATGAAGACACATTTCACATTGGGTCATTTTTAATTGTTGAAAATAGCCTAAGTGGCAAGCATTTCCTTTGAAGCAAAGTAAAAGTTTTGAGTTTTCTCTAACTCCGAATATTAAAAACGCTTGTTGACAGCTGAGACTAAAAATCAAATGCTACCCAACTTCACCACTTGATCGAGAAATGCAATCATCACAATTATTGTACCTTTCTCCAGTTTAACTCTTTCTTTTCGTATACTTCGTAAAATTCATCCAAACTTGAAATAAGATAGAAAACGTTAGAATTATGCGATTCAGTAGAATTCAAAAGTCAGCACAGTCAGTTTCATAAGGCTTCTAACACAAAGGCACGCGTGCGCTCTACAACGAAAAGGCGGGAAAACGTGGAGAGGACACAGCCTAAAAAACGCAGAATGGGAAACACAACCAAAATGCGATCGAAAACATAGAAAAATCCGCGAGTTGGTTTCGCATCCAAAAAGGGAGAAAAAAGTAATGGCATAGGAAATCACCTTAAACCACCTTTCTCCTCACTTTCGAGAGATTTGTAAACAAGGTAATTCTGCAGCACCCCTGCAGAAAAGAAATTAATTTCACAATTTGTTAGGCCATATTTCAATCACATTTCTAATATAAACGAATGCTTTTCTTTACCATTTCTAGGTTTAAAGTAGGTCATGAGTCCCAAAAACTGACGAAGAGATATCCAATGCGGAGGCTGAAAAATACGATTTCAAAACTATCAAAGATGCAAAACATGCGTATCCAATAAAATTGTGTAAGTTTTCATGAATAGATGACAACGAAAAGAAACGAATAAATCAAAAGAGCAGACGAATAATCAAAGTGAGAAATGAGAAAAAGGATAAATTAATGAATTAAAAAAAATGTTTGAATTGCATGACAATATTTTGACTTCTATTTTAGGGGTCCTGACTCCTTTTATAGAACAACAACGCTTGAAAACTGTGCCCGCGGGCAAATTACCGCTGAAAACATTGCAAGCGCGCCAAAACCCGCCAAAAGGCAACAAACCACAAATAAAACGCCTCTGCACATGATCATAGGGTGTCGAAAACTATGCTTCAACCAGCCAAAGCCCTCATTTTTTTTTTTGTTTTGCGCGGGACTCTATATTATTCTTCATTTTGTCGAACAAATCTTTCTCTTGGCGAGATTCAGTGAGAAAATTCCAGATGAATTTTCAACATGATAAAGAAGCAATGGTAAGTGCTTCACTTTTAGAAGGGATTTGGAGTAGCAAAACTTTAAATTTTGACGAGGTTTTACAACATTTAAAATTCAATTTCTCATATTTGTGTAAAATAATGTCTAGTTGAGAAAGTCTGTGAAAAACGGGTCAATAGCTTTATTGGTTTTTGAGTAATAATTTTTTTTTTTTCGTGCAAAAGGTATTTTTCGCCAATTGTTCTTCAAAAATGCCAAAACATGGTTCCATTCAAAATTCATTATCTTGATAACAGGACCATACACTATTCTTTCTTTTTTTAATTCAGCATTAAATTGTCTGTGAAATATCTTTCTAAGAAAAAAATATGTTGGCTTTTCACTTAAGCAATCAGGACCCTAAAGATAAGATGAATTATGAAGTGTATTCATGTGTATTCAAGAACATTGTAGAGCTTTTAGTAATAACTTATAATCAAACCTCTTTGTTGCAGAGAAGAGTATATGCATATCTCGCTGCATGTCTTTTATGAAGAAACAGTTTTCTGAATTTGTTCTTTTCTATTCTTGTAAATGTTTCATAGACAACAGCAAGTAACTACAATTGCAATAACAAAAACAAGTAAGAACTGTTTGGAACTCAAATAAACATGGAAATAGCTAACTTTCACTGGCAATTGCTTTTCTATCATTTCTACTCACCAAATTCATAAGAAAGTATAAAGCAATTCCAATATAGACAACAAAGAAAACAACAGACCATCTTGATTTGGCATATGACGGCATCATAACATCAGGATAACTATAACAGATTCATATATTATTATTATAGTACACTAATACACACTAACAGTACTTATCAACCTCATGCTTTTAAAACCAGATTACATACCATATTAATATTAGAGATTGTAAAGCACATTAAGACATTATGTGAAATGTGCTATATAAGCACTACATTACATTACATAGTTCCCATCTTTCTCAACATAAGAGTCTTTTTACAACACAAACAGTCTTTACATGATAGTGCAAAAAGTATTTTTCAAGACTGTATAAGCTGTCTTTTTCAAGATTACACTTTATTTCTAAATAACAATCCTTTAGATTAATCATGGCTACACAAACAGTCTTTCACAATTAAACAGCCTTTTGTAATAGTACATTTAAAAGCAAAAATATATGCAAAATAATGTAAGTAGTACTCACTTTGCAGTAGTTAAAAGCACAAACAAACTCACAAAACTTCTTGAAAATGACTCAAAGTACTACAAAAACAGAGAAATGCATTATGGTATTTGTTAAAAGCTGGCTAATGTGAACTTGAATTGAAACTTTAAAATTCACTCACCTCATCTTTAGAATTTAAAGAAAATAAATAGAAACCTACAAGATGTAATGGAAATAAAGTATTAATAAAAAATACGAAGCATGGGTAAAATTATCCACTAGTTAAAGTTTTCACAGCTATCCACCACATGGGATTTATCCAATGGATAGCATTATCCAGGCTTTTTACAACCGGCCTCAGGTGACATCACGGGGGGGGGGGGGGTACTACCCTATATTGACTATACCGGGATGGTCTGCTGAACAGAGTATGGTTTTTCGACCTTGGTGTCATGAACAGGGTATCCAATTCTACTCTATTTCCGATTTAATCCAAACTTCCTCTCATACTCAGGGCCCAAAAAATGAGAAAAATTATTTTGCATTCAGGAAATCGTCACGAATAAGATCGTTGACTTTAAAAAAAGATAAGAGCAGCAAGTGTGTCTGAATTGATATATTTATACAAATCATATAATGTTCGTATACAATTGTAATTTGTCATAAACAGGGTATGGAAGTTAGGTATTTTTTTGTCATACACAGGGTAACCCCTACAAGATCCCAGCGGAACACCCCTACACAGATCTGAAGGGTGTACCCCCCCCCCCCCCCCAACCCCTGGGTTGATATGCATGAAGCGTGAATATAAAGTTATCCATTGGATAGAATTTGCACAGAATTTGTCCATTGGATAGTTACCCGGTGGAAATGCGGTTTATCTCGAGTGTAATATAATTTATGCTTCACAAGTGAGGTCACAATAGTGAGTCGTTTTTAAAGACAATACTACTTTTGTTTCTCTGTGATTGTGACCTCACTTGTGAAAATTATATTACACGGGAAATAAGCTGGAAATGCTCTCCACTAGACTTCATGCAACTGATTCACGTTATAAATATTGAGCAAACACTCACCTAAGATAGCAAAGATAAAAATAAAAAACAGCAACAGTACTAACATATCCAGGATAGGAGGTAATGACAGTATTATCTGTCTTAACACTCTGTGATACAATAATAACAACAAGCTGTTTAGTTATGGTTATAAATGTAATTTAATAAGCTAATAGACACCATTGTAGCAAAAACTGTTTCAGACGTTAGTCCTTCATTGGAATAATGTTTGTTTAGTTATGGTTTAACAATCAGAATATTTGAATTCATAAATAAATCATAGCAATAATAATAATGATGATGATGACAATCATCGCTATAAGTGGTGGATCTAGGGGAGGGGTGAGAGTTGTCTAGGGTTGTGTACTACATCCTGAAAGGATTTCAAGTGCTTATTTTCTCTAATATTTTTCAAAATAACCACAGTATTTCATGTTTACTGGGTAGTGCATCACCTCCTGAAGAGGATGCACCCCCTCCTGGAAACAATCCTGCATCTGCTCCTGATGATGATGATGATGAAGACCATAATGATAATGATAAAACTAGCACAGAAAGTGGTTGACACTCATTTTACATTATAGAAAAAAGGACTTATTTCTATGCTCGCCTGGTTTCATTTGCAACAAGAGTATAAAATGGCTTAGTGGTAGACTGGTAAGTAGGATCCAAACATTCGAAGTTGTAGTAGTTACCCCCTTTCCCCCTTTTTTACACTTCATTGGATGTGAAGAGACAACTTTGGACCATATAGTTTACCTTCTTGTTCCCCTCATGTAATTGCTATCAATCAGAAACAGAGGACGGAAAGATCTAGTCACTCTAAAGTGGTTTTTACTGCGTATCAGCACAACTATTGCCTCAATATACACTATACACCAGACCAGGAACTGAAAACACAAATGAAAGAATGGATGAGTCAGTGAGTGAATAAATGAGTGAGTGAGTCTTTTCAGCAGTATACAGAATTCTCAATGACTTCTCATAATCAGGTTTATCTCAGATTACAAAAAACATATTTTACCTTGCATAGTGATCTTTTATGAGTAAAAAAATATTTGAGTCCCTGCCATTTTATCTTAACCAACATTCCAAGTCCTAGTATGGTAAGTGCTGCTATTTCAAGAACACCATGTACCTAAAGACAAAACAAACACCACAGCATGGATCTGAGAGGGGGCAACAAACACCTAGTTATGTTTTATTCAGCTTTTTAAAAATATAATTGCTTCTATTATTTTTGTAGTAATTTAAACAGACGCTGCAGCTACAATTTGGTTTGAACAGCACAGTCAGCAAAACTTATCTATAGTTTTCGATGTCATTTATTTCAAGCAAGCTCCATTTTGAACAATTTTATTATATAAAATTTTAATTTCATAAGAAAACATATGAGTCAAAGAACAAATTAATAATATAAATGAATAATTGATATAATCATAATTTATTAATGTATACATGTATGTATGTATGACTGACTGACTGAATGAATGACTGGGTCACTGACTTATCATTCAGAATCAATTAATCTATGAATGAATAAATGAAAACAACTGATTGAATAAATGATTAACTGAATGAAAGAATGGATGGATGGATGAATGAATGAATGGATGGATGGAAGAATGGATGGATGGATGGATGAATGAATAAATGGATGGATGGATGGATGGATAGATAGATAGATACTTTATTTAAACACGAAAAACGATGGATGGATGGATGGATGGATGGATGGATGGATGGATGAATGAATGCTTACTGGAACAGGTAGAGATAGAATGTTGTCTTTTGGTACAACACTATTTGTTTCCTCAGCTAAAGCAAGAGCCAAAATTAATGTTGACGCCATCAGGTCCAGCAGATTATACCATAAACTGTGTGATATGTTATACCATATTATAGTTGATCTTGTTGGATGATGGTCAAATTTGTCATTATCAGCACCTTCATTTAAATAGACTGCAGCATCCTGAAAAACAATTTGAAAAATTGAATATTCCAGTTGAATTGGTTGAATACATTTATTACGCATGCTATGATCTTCTGCAAAATAAATATAAGTGAGAAAAGTTTGTCACGCCATCTCCCCCGAACAAATGTTAATCACAAGGGAACAGTTGTACGCAGCCAGGATGGCGTTATCCATCGGATAAATCTCTGATAATCCACTGGATTAATCTGTTTATGACAAAAAATACCTAACTTCCATACCCTGTTTATGACAAATTACAATTGTTTACAAACACTATATGATTTGTATAAATATATTAATTCAGACACACGTGCTGCTCTTATTTTTTTTTTTAAAGTCAACGATCTTATTCACGCCGATTTCCTGAATGCAAAATAATTTCTCTCATTTTTTGAGTATGACAGGAAGTTTGGATTAAATCGGAAATAGAGTAGAATTAGATACCCTGTTCATGACACCAAGGTCGAAAAACCATACCCTGTTCAGCGGATCATCCCCGTATAGTCGATATAGGGTAGTACCCCCCCCCCCCCCCCCCCCCCATTCAGGACCCAAAACGGACATGGTTCTATTTCGCACTTCAATTTGTTTTCTAATTCAATTACATGATTTCACTTTCATATGTCAAACAAAGAATCAAAGTGATTACATGATTTCACTTTCATATGTCAAACAAAGAATCAAAGTGATTTGACAGGGAAAGTTGATAAAGGAAGTATTCAAGTTAAAGCTTAAACTTGCAAGTCGTTTGTAGCTCGATCGACGCCTGTACAGAAAATCTAGATCTCTTCAGAATGGAAATGCTTTATAATAACAAACTTACTTGATAAACAAAGACGACGTCTGCTGAGTTATCTCTTTGCATATTTTCTTGCTCGTTGGAATCGGCTACCAAAACAAAACAAAAAATCAATTTTACGAACACAACGTGGCACTGACAGTGAATTCTATATATCGCACAGAAAATGATCAAAATGTACCTTCTGTAATTAATTCCGAAAATTCTCCGGACATCGAAGTTGTCATTGAAATTATGATAAAAATGTAGCTACTTGCATTGAATGTCGATTATAAACGAATACCCTCACAGCCAGCGATCGTGCCAAGGCACATCATCTCTGTTGACACAGGGAACCCAACGACTATCCAATGCAGATAGATCTTTTGAAAATACAACAATCCATGTTTTTCGAAGGAATGTAAAAATTTTAGTTTATAATCTTTAATTAAATTATATACTAAACAGAGACGATCTTACTAATTGACAATATTTCCTAGTTTCATACATGGTGGGAGCTCCCTTGTATCAGGGGGGGAGATGGCGTCGTACATTTTAGGGGTCAATATTGGAGATTTGGTACATTTTATAATTAAGATCTCTTAAGGACCAGTCATTAATTATCGGGATGAAGGGGGGGGGGGATGCAAAACGGGGGTATTTTATAAATGTTTATGCAAAGACAAATGTTTTTTCCCTCATCATGGATACTCAAAAACAAGGTTTTTATTTTACGACCATCTTACGTAGATGGCAACAAGTGGATGGTTTGATTACTTGGCACATTTGGTTGATTTCAGTTGATTGAGTTGGTTCCTTTTTGGGGTAAAAATCATGTATTGTCAAGCCATTCTGGATAGAACTTTGGGATGTTAAGGGTTATTTTCAAAAATTCCGACGAGCTTCGGGCAGCCCTATTCCGATCGGAGTCCTCCGGAGGTAGAGGGTCAAAAAGATAATCGATTCCAGCATATAATTTATAACAAAATATAAATCTCTATTTTCGGTCAGAACCATCCAATACTATGTCGCCATTGATTTTGTGTATGAGTAGAGGGATTACGAATGGTCTGCAGCCAAGGCGAAACGGTGCTTTGCTACACTGAAAACTACCTATAGCTACGCAACGGTTGCAAACGTCGGCATTTTTTTCTTTTTGTATATTACTCAATAAAAGATAATTTATCTGAGTGTGATCGTTAAGCCCGATTTACACGGTGCGACTTGTCGCATGCGATTTGTAGTATACGACTAGTCGTAACTTCTAAAACTAGTTGCTCGCGCTCTAAAACGTGTTTTAGAATGTCCTACGACTAGTTTTAGAACGTTTTGAGCCACACGACTAGTCGCATACTACAAATCGCATACGACAAATCGCACCGTGTAAATCGGGCTTTAGAAATATTTTAACACAGCAAATTACGTTAGCATATGGATTAGTCACTGCTCCGCCCATCGAGTAAATTGCGAAAGTTATTGAGCTCGGGAAGCGTATAAAAAAATAATTATCAGAAATATATAGTTTTAAACATGCATCTCCTGCAGTCATATTAAATTTAAAGCTTTAAGAGATTATTTTGAACATTTTGAATTGTGTTTTCAGTGAAATTGCAATCTACTGAAAATATTTACATCTTCAAATCCATCTTCAAATTTACGTCATTAAATCAATATTAAGCCTACATGAAAACAAACACTAACTCAAAGAATTATATTCGTTTTCAGTAAATCATAAAACCATTCATAGTTTCAAAACAGCTTGTAATTAGAAAGATTTGGTAATAAAATATTAAAGATGAGTTTTACTGTATTTTTTATTCTTAACTCTCTTTCTCAGTCGGAAACCTTAGTCTCTGAAATTTTGGCTGACTAATTAACAGAGTAATAGAGAATTTTAAACTTTAAAACCTTTTAAATTGAACGTGATCAAACTACACTTACTAAAAACGTTTTGACAACTTTTCGAATTTCAATCCACACATAATTTTTGTTTCTATTATAATGACTGTAAATACTTACTATCTTTTGTTTGCCCGTTTTCATCTGTTACGGAAACATTATCGTAAGCTTCTGGAATCATATCCATGGGTGCAATGCCACTCGAATCTTCCACACTGCTCTGAACTGACTGCATTATGGTGTCGGCATTAAATGTTGTCAATGGCCGCTATAAATATTTTCAAAGTTATATTTCGCCAATTCTGATCATGATTGTAGCGACCAAAACAGTACTCATGAAATCAAGCCTTGCTGTCAATAGTTACGCTATGCTTGAGACAGCATAGGGAGTGACTTGATATTTGGCTTATGTCAATCATCCGCGAAAGTACTACAATATAGATGAAATATTAAAATCATGATCGCAGAACAATTGATCACAGGCAGAAGAGGTTAAGTATGGTGAAGAAACTCTTTTGTTATAAGGTACTAGTACACTTTTAACGGCGTGTTGCGATCCATATTCTCTCCTTCTTCACTTCATTCGCAGGGTTCAATTCCCCAAAACTCTCTCCCCTCACCTTTCATCACGGGCACACACACCACGCATTGGGCGGAACACAAACATGTTTTTTCACACGTACCTATAACTTACAGCTCTCTCCCCCTCCATATTTCCCGTGTACATACTATGTGGAGGCAGCATGGCCGAGTGGTAAGAGCGTTGGTCTCGCAATCCGCCGGTCCTAGGTTCGATTCCCGCTCTGGCCACAGAAATTGTATTTGTCTAGGTTCCGATTTGGTCAAAATATAATTTCTCGGTCATGCTTTGTATATAGCCAACTGGTTTGTCTCCTAGCCAGTTGGGATTCTTAACAATTATATGAGTCGTGATTACTTTAAAAGGGTTTAAGGGTTTCTGAACTGAGAAACATTGACTTCGAAATAATGAAAAGTGAAAAACGAAAAAGATGTGCATCAAATGGGTCTTCGCCAGCTAGACCCCATTTAAGTTATCACGACCCCTCACGACTCATGTTGTGAAATGCCCGTGCTTTGCTAATATAAAACACTTTTTCGTTTAGTATATTATCCCTCCCAATGACTAATTAGCATTAAGGTATTGGAATATGAGCCCTTGTCTCGGCCGGTGGACTGCACACTCCGTTATATACCATATAAAGGTACTGGTTCTTTCCTTTTAATCCACAAAACCCAATCCTCAATCCTCAATCCTAATCCCATAACCATTCCTAATCCTAACAGATATTTGTTTAATATTTATTATTCTTATTTTTCTTATTATTATTACTTGATACGGACTCATCCCATACTAAAACGCCGTCGAAAAATCTCGTAGTCTGTTTTGATTCTGATATAGCTCCGCAAGGTCTATTGAGACTTCAGTAAGTCTCTCGGTGGGACCCCCCGGAGATAATACTTGATTCAACTTGATATAATGTTCCGCGGTTCTTGGGGTTTTCCAACCCACATGAGCCATTATATGCGACAACTGAGTACAAAGCAAAGCAAGAGAAATAGCACAACCGCTTCGTAGGCCGTGAAGAGTCACCCTTCGATCCTTGAACTGATCAGGTAGTTGGCCTGCATAGTGAGACAAACGGTCCTGCATGGCCTTTGAACTCACCGCCATATTCACCACCTCACCAGAGGTGTTAAGAGGCCTAAAAAGGTAGCCTTGACGCACTGGCACCCTCATTAAGTCACACAAATTAACGTACACCTCCACCGATCCCACCGGGCAGATAGTAACATCTTGCAGATAACGACGGATGCCAAATACATTCGCTGAACCATCATGAAGACTCTTTGTAAGCGTGTGATTTAATAACAGGCCAGCCTTCATAGGTAAATAGAGAATCTCTTGACTTTTTACCCGGCTCAAATCTCCAGCCCTATCACCCGCGAAAAACAAGATTTTGACAAATGCCTGATCCCTTGCTAGTACAAACAACTGGTGAGGGGAAATGCCAGGTTTTGAAATTAAACTTGTAATTAATCTAGCTATTGCCATAAGATCAGTAAAAAAAATGGTTCAGCTTGTGAAGGTACAATTCTTGCCTACAATTGTTCCTCACGTACCATAGAAAGATATTCCTTGACCTTTTTAGACGCTGCCGGGTTACCGAAACCCGGTAGACCTGACTCACTTACGCCCCTTCCCGCATTCGTGAAAATCGCTCTTAGTTTCCCTATCAATGAATCAACTGATCCAAACGCTAATCTAGTAGGACACGCACAGCGTTTTGCTCCTTTTGTTCCAAAATGTTCACAATTTGTAGAGTGTACTGTCGTTTTCCCGCCTTGATCTTTCCAAATTAGAAAACGTATAACATCGTCAGGTGTAGCAGACTGAATATCACGACCGCCCGTAGCCTCGTTAAGAAAACTAATCAGTTCTTTCTCAAGAGCTGATTTTTGACGACTATAAGGGGTCGACGCTCTCCTTTGCCGTAATCCTTTTAAACGAGAATCAATTTCATCTACCTTTATTGGAAAACGGAGAGCCTGCATAGGCTCCTCTACTTTTTGACATCTCGAGGGACCGCAACGCTGGCAGAATCTAAAATCCTCATCATTTGGGTAAGCGCATTCTGGGCATTGAACTGCCGGTAGAAACAGTCTTGGGATTCGCGGTAACGGCTGTAAAAAACAACACAACAACAAAACCTTGAAATCCATGAAATACATTAATTTATTCATTTATCTTATGTTTTATTTTTATTTTTTATTATTCATCTATACATCTACATTTTCCACACCCAAACGACATTGACAAATTTTGTTGCTTTGAATAAGTGAGGGTCTCAAACTAAAAGAATATCGAAACCAAATCTATAAGCACACCACTATAACTGCAACACACCAATTCTATGAGGGTATACAATATTTTCCACATAAAATAAACATAAATCCTAGATTACATGCGCTTAGTACGAACTGAAACCTTGTTTTGTAGGCAATAACACTGCGTCTCCATCACCACGCTTCGCCAACATTACCACCCTCCGGGACATACCCATCAAAACAGGCCACCACGCTGGTAACGGAGAGAGCCTGGGTACAACTATAGAAACTACAGCCCCTTGATCATTCAAAAACCTTAACAAAGGAAATATAAGACCAAAAGGAGGAAATACATAAGCATTGACTCGAACGCCATCACACACTGATAAGTCTTGATTAAACACGTTTACCCCTGCCGATTCAGGAGTAGGAAAAAGGGGTGAAATGACGCAAGGCTTTACCCTTCTTATCTCGCATGACATTACTGTCAAGGGCCATAAGATCGAGGTTGTGCCCTTCTGAACCACCAAACTCAATCTCAACCCTACGCCAGCATCCTTCCGGTAACATTGCATCAGCCTTCGAAAGCTTACGAGAGAAATAATCCGCTTCATTTAGAGCGGAAGGGACATACATTAGAGTAATTGAGAAATTTCTTTGCGCCGTCACATCAAACAATTTTTGAGCAACTTCAGTCATCGCCTTTGAACGAGCACCCCGACCGTGCCAAATGTAGATCGTTGCTTGGTTATCTACATGAATATCGACTCGGCAGTCTCTTATCTCCTGAGGGAGAGACTGCAACACTGCCGATAATTCCTTGACGTTACTATTAGTTTGACGCATTTCATTCTCCCAATAATCACCAAAGGTCCACGTAATCTGACCATAATGAATAACGGCCCCCCCAACGAAACAAGGAGGCATCGGAGGAAATTGTTATAGCCGCGTGGCTCTCCGACCTCCAACGGACCACGTCCGTCCACGAGTCCAAAACCGCCAAACATTTCTTGCCTTACCACCGGTGACATAACCTCATTTTTTTTTTTTTTTTTTTAATCACCTCACGCCCAATGGCCGCAGCCATCTCTCTTAAATAAAAACTTAGCAGCTGGAAACGCTAAAGAAAACGAAATGCATTTCCCAAGCGATCTTTGCATCAATTTCAATGGAATTGTCGTTGATTGACAAATCAATACCCTCTCTCGGAGTTCTGCAAATTTCTCCCTCTTATCCATCGGTATTCTAACCGCCTGAGCGTCTGAGTCAACCTCCAAACCAAGGCACCTTATGCAACGATCCGGGGACAAAACACACTTTCCAAGCCCAGAGTGTAAACAAGGTCAATAAGGAGGCGGCATGTTACAAATAAAGCTGCATGGGCTGCACGCAAGACTAAAAAACCTGTCCCGACTACCCATTGGTCGAACTTGCTGGGATCCCGAAAGCAGAGCTCTTTTACGCATGCGTCCTTCCCTTCTACTACCCCCTTAATATCAGCCCAAGTGTCACAAGCGTTATTCATCTTCCCTGAACCTGGACATGAGGTCCTGATCCAGTCGTACTTCACACAAATACGCCGCACACACGCGTACACAATGAATGAACCCCATATCCAGACTCAGGGAAGATGACTACCAAAAGCTCGAAAATTCGAAGCTACAAGGGCTGCCTTTATAGACAAACGCTTGCGGAGTCACCTCCCGGGCCAGCATACTGTAGGTATTACTCATAGGCAACCGGCAACGATTAACAGGGCCTCTAGTGCTACGACGGCCCCTTGAAAAAGACTGATCTCGTCCTTGGAAACGGCACATCTCTGGAACATGTTTTAATGCCTTCTCTACGGCCTTGGCCACCTCTACTTCCTCTTTCGACGCCACCAATTTGATGAATACCGACCGCAACGCCGTGCTACCGATCAAAGGCCTGGCCTGTTTCAGAAATGATTCCACATCTTTCGGCCCTATTATCTCTCTTTTCCATGGTCACACCCACCACCTGTTCCAAGGCCGACATCACAATGTAAGGATCAAACAGACCTGCCAGCTTTGTTACCAACTGTTGCAAGCTAGCAATGGCGTTATCTACTTGTGCAACATCGGTGGACTTCCTCAATTGATTTAGCTCCTTCTGCAAATTCTGAATCATTGACGCCTGTAATGAGACACCCAAAACCATTACTAGCCTGACCTAATTGCTTACTTATTTCTTTCTTTTTCATTTTTTTTTTTTTTTTTTTTTTTTTTTACTTAGCCTTGCACACAAGCACACGTAGGCCACGACCTGGGTCAAACAGACGCACACAGGATTTTCCTCAAATCACTGACACAGCCATAAATAACAGGCCCCGAACTGGGATCACACATATCCCGCTGGGGCCACACAGGCCCACGCCAGCCACCGACCTGGAGACACCCAGCCACACCCAGGATTTTCTATTTCGCTGGGGCCACACAGGCACACGCCAGCCACCTACCTGGGGTCACACAGACACAACCAGGATTTTCTATTCCGCTGGGGCCACACAGGCGCACGCCAGCCACCTACCTGGGGTCACACAGACACAAACCAGGATTTTCTATTCCGCTGGGGCCACACAGGCACACGCCAGCCACCTACCTGGGGTCACACAGACGCACCCAGGATTTTCTATTCCGCTGTGGCCACACAGGCACACGCCATCCACCTACCTGGGGTCACACAGACGCACCCAGGATTTTTTTTCTTTTTCTTTTTTTTTTTTTTTTTTTTTTTTTCTTTCTTCTTTATAATCACATCCGTGAAGGTCATCACCAACTTGGAACTATTAAATTAAAAAATACAAGTTAGACAAACAATAAATATAAAAATAGAGTGATGAAAAACAAAGCGGCCCAACCAAACAAACGAGATACTAATTAAAACGCCATACCAAAAAGCCCCTGGGACCGACACCTCAAAGCACAAACCAGAGAAAATTGGAATACGAGAAAAATATGCGGACTAAAACCGCCGCGTTGTAATGAATAAATCCTTCCCACTGGTAGATACAGCGAAAAATAAGGATGATAAAACTCCACAACTATAAAGCAACTGAAGTACACTATCCGAAGCGAACTAGAACGAGAACTGAACTACGAAAACCATTTTAACAAAAACCACTGAGGTTTTGCGACAAACAAATATATGACATCCCACACTAAATAAACATGAAATACTCACCGCCGTTGCAATTTCGACCGCCTCAGAGCCTTTTGCTTGGCCTGAAACCGACGCTGTCGAAGTACTGGCCGACACAACGTTAGGCGGTGTAGAACTTAGAGTAGTCGTCACTCTAGAGGTCAAATTAGTTGCGTTGGACGCCACTGTCACATTCGGTAATATCTGTAATATCGGCAGCACGGCTTGAGCGATATCTACTGAAGGTTCAAGGGGCAAAGAAGGCCGTGCTGCCGAGCTAGCTACTTCCAAGTTTGACATCTCGCCAAACTTGTTGAACTGACACATTTGCATAAGTTGCTTGTTCTTATATAATGCTATGACGTCATTGCACGGGATAATACATATTCATGAAGTGTGAATAGCTCAGTCAGTTTTCTTGATACAGGGAACCCAAAGGAGATACATGCGGAGGAAGCTAGGGCAGCACTAGCTTTGGCTTGCGCTTGCTTCACAAGTACAACCACCCACCAGCAGGTTATTAATGGGCCTTTTTAATTGATCGAGTAACGCGAAATGGCTTTGTTTGTTGTCGTGCCGACCGTGATTTGAGTCGGCACTTGAGGCATCGTTTACACGAAAATAGACATTTTCACAGCGTTTTAATTTCTTGTAAACGGTTATCGTTTTCGCAATATCGTTTTCGGTAGCTTGAAGAGCTTCTGTTAGCCTGTGTTACTTCCGGAACATTCTCTGATGGTATTGATCTGAATTTTCATGTTTTTTCTCTTTTCTTTTTTTGGGCCATTAAACTGTAAAGTAAATAAGTATTTCCAAAGAAATTCCGGATGGAACACAAGCTAAGCTTCTGAAAGCGTCTTGATGACTCAATGTTCAAATTATTCTCTCTCTAACTATGAATCGACCAAAGTACGGGGTTTTCGAAAATATCCACTCTAATTATAAGAGTCGGTTTCGAAAACAGCCGGCTAAATAGCGTTTTCGTGTAAACGACGGGTTGTCGGATAAAAAAAAAGTGCGTTTCCCAAAACTGCTGGCTTCGTGTAAACGCTGCCTGAAAAAATCCTGATAAACAAGATTTACTACTTATTTCGGAATGTAATTTTATTGGCTTTTCTGAAATTTCAGAAATTTTTACGTCTGAAAACAGGTGATTAATGCTTCCCTGAACATTTATCCATACACAGGAAGCCCAATTTTACCTGACAAACTCTCAGTTGCTGGAGTTCCTGCGGGAATTCATCTAATCAAAAAACAAATCTCACCACATGGAAGATCACATTAAAATTACACAATTTACCAAGTTTCAGAAAGTTAAAATAAATACTGACTGATTTGTAGGTTCTAAAGAAATCTTCAATGTATGGTGTTGGGTCAAACACCATACATTCTCTGTTATTTTGGCGACTTTTAAAAAATTGACACTCAGTACATATTCGTTCATACACGTTGAAACTTGGTGATAATACTAAAATCGTTACGATCTTTCTTGTTTGGGGTTGATATCTTAATTCAAGTAAAATTTTAACTCGGCCCCAGTCCCTTTTTGAATTCCGGAAAGGGGAATACTCACTGTACAAAATATTCGCTTCAGCCCTCGACGCTTCCAAATGATTCAATGATTATAAGCTTTATGCTTTTCTTCTTTTTAATTAGAATATTGATAAAAATCCTAGAAGTTTTAGACTTCGTGGACTGAGTTCAAAATATTTCCGTTGGGGAGAGGGGGGGGGGGAGGACACTTCTACAAAAATACTACACTAGAATACAGCAGAATTAAATTATCGCTCAAATTATTCAAAACATGAATTTTGAAAACAATGACTTTTATTTCTTATTTGATAATAATATATATACCATCTTCATATATTTACAGTAGAACTAATATCATTCTGATTTACAATTTATCTCAGTTATTATCAAGTTTATCTCATTACGTAATACGTTAGACAATGCACAATTGTTACATTATCTTTTGGTGAACAAAACAA
Source organism: Diadumene lineata (assembly GCA_918843875.1). NCBI lineage: Eukaryota > Metazoa > Cnidaria > Anthozoa > Actiniaria > Diadumenidae > Diadumene > Diadumene lineata. Next base: position 11,885,282 of record OU974070.1, on the reverse strand, counting down.
AAACGAAATTTGGCAAAAGGCCAATTTTCAGGGCCAGAATTATTCTTTTTATATTTCTAAGACTATCATAATGATGACAGATTTTAAAATAAAATAGTTCAAGTAGATATCAACTGAGATAAATTGTGAAATTCATCCAAGCATAACCTTTTAGGGATAAAATGACATCTTCATGCTACTTTATAGTTATGTAAATGAACATCTGATACATTTGAACCAATCACAATCCAGTGTAATTGTAAACACGGATTTCGAAGACACGAGCACGAGTGACTTGTTTTTTACCAAAACATTCATTTTATCCTCACGTCTAACACTAAAACACTAAAATGTAAAACGTTAACAACTATACGAACAAGCTGTTGACTTATTCTATCGATCAACCTTCGACAACAAAAACATGCGAACCAAAGACAGGCACATATATAAATACACAATTTCTGTAGTTTTGTTTTTGCGTGCACGACATTGCAATGATCACAAATAAATTTTTATACAAACAAAATAACAATATAAAATATTATGTCCTAAAAGAACTTAAAAATTAAAGAAAATATGCTGTTACTTAAACATAACAAATTATTCTAGCTGACTATAAATCCTTTTTTACACTCTCGAAACTTGAATCTTTGTTATTTACAAAATGATGTCATTAAATTCAAAATTGTTACTTTTTTATAAAATAGTACTCTTTATGTATGTTTGCTACCAGAAAAAGCTTTTAGTAAAGAAAAGATCTTTCGAATACTATTATCTTGTTAAGATAGCAGAATAAAGTTAAGATATTTTATATAAATACAAATGTTCTATATCAATGTACAAAATCTCCGAGCTGGAAACTCAAAGCTCTTTTTCGCATAAAACTACATCAATCATTCCCAACCATTGTCTTTTATCATATGGATCATCTCGATTATAAACTTGCCTTCCTTGTATTTTTGGCTATTTTCAAACGCATGTTCCTATTATAAAAAACAGTCGCAACATTAGAAAAGGTTGTTATTCAAGAAGATTTATTGACGACGTCAAAGCAGAGGTGGCTGCTGTTGACTATCGTGGACACATTGTAAGATCTTCCGATCCTCAAGAAAGGCTCACTCACTGCAAAAATACAGTAAAGAAAACTTGTTTTGTTATTATACTTACATATTTCCAACCCAATGTGGTTTTACAGCACTCACAATAGATGTCAGAAACTGCATGAAGGCCAGTCAATAATACCCTTTCTTCCGCTGGACCACAGCCGACATTAACACTAGAAAATGAATTACAAACGTTTCAATAACGGCAAATACTTCACTTCTTTAGAGAGAACTGAATACTCACACTTTATTGAATAAATAAGCTCTTCCTTGACTACCTTGAAAAGACTGAAAGAGGGCAAAGAACAAACAAATTAGTCTTCATAGACGTGTTTTGACGATCGTTTTCGTTCACTCGAGAGCCATGAACAACTCACAGTACTACAATACGGACCTTTGAGATGAGCTCATCGTGGTTAGCAAGGTGAGCTCTACAGTGTATGCAGCTGTATCTTCGATGGCAGCCAACGAGATAATCTTGAAACGTTTTGACCATGTTGAGCTAGCTAGCACAAATTATAAGGCATTAGATATTGACGACACGAAAACTCCACTCGAAGAATTTCGCTAAAACACACTCTGAACAGCTTAATTCGCCACACAAACGCCTACTTTCGATAGTTTGGATTTTGAATATGCAGGCTCTTACGACAGAAGCCGAAAAGGAAAGTATTTCATTCCTCTTTGCTGTATGTCAGTGTTGTTATTTTGAAAAAATTTATTTCGTTTCTTTAGTGTTATGATTTTTGTTCTCCAAGGAGAACACGTGACACCAGCTCTCTATTGTCAACTGGACCAATGAGATCGTGAGTAGGGGATAATCGATAATTTTTCAACCAATCAGCTTTAGAAGTGGGTGAAAAGAACAAAAGCTGTCAAATACTGTCAAATACAATTTCCGTTCTGGATGGTTGCCCATGCCAACAACATTGATGAGAGCTGATCTGAATGATGTTATATTGTATATTTAGACAAATTTGACTCGGGTAAAAACAAAATAAAAAGAAACAAAACCATGGATACGGGTGAAATTCTAAACTTCAAAAAATAAATACTTTAAACGCTGCTTGTAAAAGTCGATTATTAAAAGATTTATCATTCAAATAAAACTTCTTTATTCGTCACTACGGATTTAGCCATGTAAAAATTACATTTCATTGCTCTTGACCTTTTATGGCTGTTGTCTGAAAATCCTCTTTGGTATTTTTATCGACAATATAAACACTATCATATGTATTTCGATTCTGGCTCAACACCTATCAACTGGGACAATATGTACAAATTGAAAGAATTTTTTTGTGTCAAGATTTTATGTGGCTGAATCGTCGCACGTGCGTGCGATCTATCACAAGATTATTACTCGTGGCCAGGCTCGGCCGGCCAAGAGTCTTAAAATGCAGAGAGTTTTGTCGTCCATGTCAGTACTTAGTCCCCCACTCGGACCACAGGAAACCCACTGCCTCATGATTTCAGCCAATCACATAGTGTCACAGTCCTGTATGTTACCCAGAGTACTTTGCGAACCATAAAAGTCCATGAGGCAGCCATTTTCTTGTTTTTTTTGGATTCCAAGTCGAAAGTCTCTGCAAGTTCAGACAAGCCTGAACACCTACGTCATTGTCCAACATTACCCTCCCCTCCCCTTCTACAACAGTAACTCTATCCTCCCCCAGCTAAATTTACGACTATGCACGTTTCGCTACTAATTAACCTGAGACGTATGGTGAGAACTCAGCCTTTATACCTCTACAATTTTTTTCAGCGAAACGTGTGGGAATATTATAATTTCTTACTCCAATAAATAAAAAATAAAAAAACGTCTAATACCAAATCAGTTTAGTTCTTTATACAAGAAATTACGATAGTTAGACTCTATTGTTCTTTTTGTGCTGTCGTTCGCAAAAATACTAATGTTGAATTTGTTTATTTTCTTACACTTGCACATGCGCAGTGTCATGGATTATTCGAAATGTCGACAAAACAAACTGCAAAATAGTATAAACTGAAGTAACTTGTTCAAAAATAAGAGATCTAACTAACAGCATATTAATAGGTTCGATTTTAATAACATTTGTTTTGTTTACACGACGTTTGTTTCGTCGTTTGACCGTGGGAAGATAGTTAATTACGAAGAGAGAATCAGTTGTGACTAGGCGTTCCTTTCTGTCAGAAGAAGAGGGAAGAAGATTGGCACCTAGTAAATCAACCACGAGGGATTTTTCATCGATCTGGCTCGTTCAAGTTGTTTTTGGCGGGCGATAATTTTCTTCGAAGGTAAATCAAACCATGATAATACCCCTTCCGAATGCAAGGGAGCTCTTTAGGAGCTAAAGACGAAGATACCAGCAATAATGTGGTCGCTACTCCTTCCATTCGTGAGGAAACTGCCCTGGCAGACAAAAACGAAGAGACCAACATGGTCGCCACTCCTGTCTTAGCATCAAATTAACGGAATTAACGAAGAGGCGACAGTGTCCTCGATCTGACAAAGTTTAATAAGCAAAAAGTGTAAATGAAATCTGCTAGAGATATTTGCATGTTTTCGATTCGTGACTGGATATATAAGGTAACTCTTTTTTGCTGTTATTAGTATATTCGGTAGTGTTGAATGAAGAAAATTTAATCTATTAAAATACCTTGCAAAATGTTTGTAAAAAATGAAATCCATATTGTTGTAAAACATAAACTCAGTTTTTGCATGAATTACATTTTTTATTATTATTATTGTCAACCTTGCTATGTCATTTTCACTGTCAAGTTGTTGATTTTTTTCCTTTCATTCTTATGTTTAAATATGAATTATGGAGTCTTGATATGTGTTTGTCAGTAACTGGACATATGGGATATATTGGCCTTATTTTTATGGGCTATATTCAAAGAAATTCCTACAACCGGAAATGGAATAAGCGATAAGAATTACATCCAGTCAATAGGTTAACATGATAACCGAAAAAATAAAAATAAAATGACTTTCCTTCCTTTCCAAATTTGTTGTGTTTTGTTTTGTGTTGTTTTATTCTTCAGTTTTTTAAGAAACCTCCGTTCTTGGGCACGAGTAAACCCTGAATTCAGGGTCTAGTCTAGATAAAATAAGCAAAACGCAAAAAAATATTTTCTTAAATTTTATTGGTATTGATTTTTTTCACACCTTTCGTAAATGTTCATGTACAAAAGTAAAATAATTACTCGCGATGGGATCCCAAATGTTTTTGACATCGCAAATTGAAGGCCCCCAAAAATGTCAATTCTGATGAGTTCCCCGTAAATGTCATGCAGGTGGAAATCCGGATCAAGCAAATCAGGAAAATAAGTAAATTTGAAAAAAAAAGGTTATCAATGGCAACACGACAAAAATCCTTTCAGGATTAAATGGATAAACGAATGAATGCTTGGCTGAACAACGAAGAGGCAAATATATGAAAACCTAGGTAAAGTAGTCGCTTGAAGGGATCAATGGACGCATGATCGGGTGAATGAACGAGTTTTGAGCGAGAAAAAGATAAACGAGTGACGAATTCATTCAAATTCATAAAGGGATGAATTTGAATAACTTGAAATTACGAACTATAAAATGTTGATAAACAAAGAAAGAAAGGAAGGAATGAAGGAAGAAAGAAAGAAAGGGAGAAAGAAAGAAAGAAAGAAACTGAAAAAAAGTGAAATGTATGTTGTTTTCATTATTCAAATACGAAGGTCAAATGTAACGGAGGTGTGAAAATGCTAAATGAATATGGAAACACTAATCAAATTAATTAACCGTATAAATCCATCTTTCGATCAATCTTTCAATCAATCAACTGACAATCAATATATAACCTTTAAATATACAAGTGTAAATTTATTTATTGGTAGAAGTAAAACAATTCGTACAATGATGAAACTCAAAGAACTAGAAAATCAAAGGTTAGACCTACAATGTCAAGTTCGTGAGAAAGTTGAGCTCTCTCTGCTGTACTAGTTTGCCTTGTATTGTCTCTATCTTTAGCCGTGTTCCCAAACAGTTCACAGCATTACAGAGCTCACCGTTTGACACCTTACTATTTATAGAAGCTGCGATCTTGGTTTGCTTTCATGCTAGTGAGCGTCCCAGTCTAACAATGCAGCACCCTTCCGTCCCTGTTCCGTCCTGTTCGATAGAGCGCATATCTTATCTGCCAGGCTTCGGTAATTTCTGTTCATGAGAAATGCATTTATACGTGTGGTTATCTCAGTATGGGGCTTCACGTTGCTACCGGCTCGTGTACATTCTTTTGTTGACAAAGAAAGCCCTATGCATGGTTTGCGGTGTGATAATTCAATAGTTTCATTGGTTACAAACGCAAGATTAAACTTCATTCGTAATCACATGACCTTGGCTGAGCCTTTACACGTACAGTGTTGTTTTGATTTAATTAAGTTTAAAATGCTTCAAGGCATGATAGCCATTAGCTACAGTTAAATGGTTTGTTTTTGTTTCATCGTAGTTTAAAATTATCACGATTTCGAGCGTACACTTTTCGAATTTATATTTTAAAATCAAAATGCATGTCTTTTAATTATTTGCTTTTTGTTCGTTGGTTGATCAATAAGAATGAGAATGAAATCAAGATGAGAACGAGAATGAGAATATGGATGAGAATGAGAAGAAGAAGAATGAGAATAATAATAAGAAGAATATATGGGAAAGCCTTTCTGAAGTACTCATTTAGCGAAAGGTATGTGACATACATGGGCGGATGGGTTGTATTTATTGTCAAAATATGTAACGATGTACAGCACGCTCTGAAGATGTTGATTCACAGAAACAGTAGTACCTGATCGAGTTTTATGGCAATTCGTCATGTTTTTATGTTTTGATTGAATCCCTTTTGAATACTACAGGTGAGTCATACATACATAACTATAAATGTTTGATGTGAAAATCGTTAAATCACGTAAAACCATGGAAACATGAATACTATGACATTAAAATGATCTTTTAGAATGCCAACGTCAGCTGATTGCGTATTATATGAATTATTAAAACAACATTTCATTGATACAATTTACACAAACCTCGCTGAATAAAATCATTTATTATTGATTTCCTTGCGTCATTTAAACACTGCTATGTGTTCATTGCATTGAATTAAGACGATAAAGGTCGGTACACACTAGGCAACAAGTCGCAGCGACTTGTCCCCGCGAAATGTCGCTTCAGTGTGCACTAGGTCAACAATCCAACCGGTTAGATTTCATGCGGCATGTCGCAGCGACAAAATTCTCTTGCGGCGACAACAATTTTCACCAAAATACTTAGTACACACGGGCGGAAAATGTCGCCGGGACAAGTCGCTGCGACTTGTCGCCTAGTGTGTACCGGCCTTAAGGCACAAACAATTACTGGTAAAGGGATTTTTGCATTGCATATTTTCGTCTTCTCACTCCCTATCCTCTGGTCATGCAGGTTTTTTGTTATTGAACATAAAGTTCTTTAGAGCGTCTTCTTGATGGTTTTTGATCCATTTTCCTCACATGCCGATATGTTGTCTGGATTCTATGAGATTTTTTGAAATCCTCACTTTTTGGTATCTTTTAGGGGTTGAATAGCACTAAAACTCACGTTTTTGGTATCTTTTACATAAAAAAAATTGGGAAACCACGCACTTTTGAAAAACGTCCGCCCTCTTTCAGGGGTATTTTTGAAAAATTCCGACGAACATCCCCGATCGTTTATACCCAGAGTCTCATCCCCCCTCCCATGATCTGGGGGACAAAAGAGGAGATTCTCCTCTTTCTCTTACTGGTAGACAACCACAAGGTACCCATACCTTTTCTAAGTGTCCTATTGTATTAGTACGTTTTAGTTAGTTTACGTAAATGTAGCATCTCTTGATCTATATTAGAAATAATCTCCCAGAGAAACAATTTATGAATAAGTAAGTTATACAAACAAACAAAAGTGACAGCCACTTTTCATAACAAGGCAGAGAACAACAAAAAAAAGACAATTTCTAGAAATTAACACAATGTTGTTTTCGCAATGCTCATTTATTAACTTCATTTTTATTAACTTTAATTGTTACTTCATAATTATAGCCCTTCTTTTTCTTGTTCATACGATCTTTTCGTTCCGTCACTTGTCCGTTTTATATGCCGTTGTTTCTCTGAAGGTTGAAGTCAGCTGCAAGATGAAGCATACAGATTCTCACGTTAATATCAGTTTATGGTTGTACGTTTTATAATGATTCCATATAAATATTTCCCATGGAAAAAGCATAAAAAGGATATTGATTATGCTTTATTATTCTTCATCATCCATAATAATCGGACATGTATTTTTATATATTATTTATTTCCTATTAATATCACATCTACAAAACAATGCAATTCTTTGATGAAACACAATTCACGACGGGAAGGTTGAGTACAATTAATGAATTGCACATCAGAGCAGATTAAAAGAAAATTCACCGCCAATCAACCAATCAGAAACGAATACTTTTTTGTAGATGTGGTATTAATAACCATTCTTTTGATTTACTTAGCCAATCAGAGGAGAGAATTGTCACTTCTTTAACCAATCACAGCAAAGAATCGGAGGAAAGTGTTTCAATGTTACTGCTGAAGAGAAAGCGGCCATTTTTCAAAATAAAAAATTACGAGGATTTTCGCATGAAAAAGTTGTCATAAACACTAAAAACGTGTTGGGAATGATCGAAGAAGTGTTTCTTTTAGAGAAGACAAACCAAGGTGATCAATTGTTCACCTGAAAAAGATACATTCCATGGTTAGATGTTCACGTTGATAGATTAACCTACCGTACTGTTTAAGCACATGCACCATCATTAAACGTGATGTCATCGATCGCGAAATCTGCCCTGTAGTCAAGTCCACATTCTGACTCCAGGATAACCTGAGTATAGAAGTATGATTAATCATGATGTTGATGATAATATAGTGATGATGATGACAAGAGTCTGTAAAGAATGTAAAGACTAGTATAACTTTGTGGAACGAAGCCCTGAATGAGTAGCACTTTTTTGTCTCTTGCGCATGCAACGGTGATGAAAATTATGATATCCAGCCAAGAAAGTATGACCTTAGAGAGCTTATCCTCCGTGTTGGGCTTTACACTCATCAGGGGATCTTTTCATTCTATTTTTAAACTGAAGTTATTTCGGGAACGGAACGTGAGTGACCAGATTGCAGGAGGCGCGGTCGCATCGTCAAAACATCTCAAGACAAAAGTGCGGAGATTGGTAACAAGTTTCTAAAAATAGCACGACGAGTGGAGCCCATGATGGGGTCCGGGGATAAGCTCTCTTATCTCATACTCTCTTGATCTAGCTTATACCCTACGAAGTGTGCTGAGAGGAAGCGAGCTAAAACAAATTAAACCTTTATATGCAACATTTTTTTCAAAAACAAACAAATGAAATTGTAATGTATTGAAAATTGTGTTGATGCTATTAAACAATTCACCCCCACATCAACCAATCAAGTATGACAGAGAGCAAACTGGTTTGCTCATTGGCTTAGCGTGCAGTTCTAAAAATAGCTCACTCGTTTTTTTATATGGCTGTGGAATAAATAATATGAATAAAACAAACAGAAATAAAATTCAACAAAAATAAATAAATAAATAAACAGAAAAAAATACATAATGGCTATCCAAGAACTTCTGATTACAGAGAATCACTTGACAAACTTACAAAATATTTGGATGACGTGTGAGTGAAGTGTTGCTGAAAGGCGTTCCACAAGTCACCTCGATCTTGACCAGGAATCGTGGCTATCTTATTGGTTACACCAGCAGTTGTTTTAATGTAGATATTGAAATTCCTGAAAGTAGTACCTTTGGAATGGTAATAAAACTTAATACATCGTCCACTTGATCCAGTCGCATCGTACTCGGGGCTGATAAGACGAACATATTTCCCTTGGGTATTGATGCAGTCAGAGGCTTCCATGTAGATGAATTTGCCTGAGTGCACAAAACAATATCATTTATAAATAAACCAGAACAAATTGATAAACTACATTTCTTTGTGAAAAACAAAAACAAAGAAACAACAACAACAACACACACACAAAACGGAGACATCACATTCCTCTCGTGCCATCCTCGCCAAAGGAATCCCACGACTTACCACTTCCTGAATGGTCGCCCGCTGGTCCCGTGTTAGCGCTTGGCGTTGCCGATCCCCGCATCCAGTCCTTGTAGGTTGGTTTATCATCATACAAATCTTGTGTCCAGTCACAGAATGGTTGCGCATCATTATCAAATGTACAATCACCCTTCTCTGTAGAAGAACATTAGAAGTCATGTCAGTCGTGTGTTAGATTTTCTGAATATCCTTCAAATAACAATAAATAAATACATTTCCTCACCAAACGACGTGTTTTTGTTCAGTTTTTAGCAGTGTCTTCGTTTTTGATTTTGTCGAACTCCTGGTCGAAACCTAAGACCAAAACCTAAGACCCTACTTATTTCTACGTTTTTTTGTGACAATTCCTTCAAATAACAATAAATAAGTACATTTCCTCACCAAACAAAGTTTATCTGTCGTTTTAAATCCTCATATTCATTGAGCAATGTGAACTAGCGATATAATATCTTCGTAAGAACGAGCCATTCAGAATCCTTCATAAACCACTTTTATACCAAAAGGTATTTTTGTCCGCATTGGCGCGCCATATCATTGTCATTGTCATTGAAGGAATACTTCGTTTCCAAATGACAGGAATGAAGGTGAAAAAACATAGTATCATGCAAGCCCAGAAAGTTTTCGAAACTTTAAAAACGAACACAAAATAGCTGTGAAGATCGTTTATACCATTCGCATTCACACTTGGAGCTTGTGTTTTATAAATCTGTACAATAAGAGTTATGGTATTTCTAGGATCATCTATTACTAAATTGCAATACATTACATTACATTTAAGTTACTGACCTCGATTACAAACAAATACATTACAAACAACACTTTTAGAGTCTGAGCCTTGGCATACAGCTCCGCCATAAGCTGGAACAGGGTTATTACAAACTCGTGTTCGCTGTTTTGTACCATTATCACATGTCTTCGTACATGCGCTCCAGCCGCTCCAGCGACCCCAGTGACCGTTCACCGGTGCTGAAAATACAATGATAAACAATAGTGATGATTGCAACGATCATGGTAATATAAGTCACAATAGGTAACGATAACGATGCATAACAATCGGACGGTTGCGATTATCTTTATGATGATAACGATGATGAACGAAGTTAGGGAAATACATAAAGAAAAAACGATGACAGAAACGTACGATAATGATCCATTATCCTTGTGATGGCGATAACGATGATCATGGTGGTAGTATAATATGAATCATGGTAACGATTATCATAACGTCTTATGTTCTATAACGCGATAATTATAATGGCGACATAATCACAAGGGATAAAGATGGATAGTAATTATCGAGTACCTTACCATAACACTCTTCCTCAGGACAGGTGACATTTTCGAAGTCTAAACCATTTGGTTTGTTTGCATCACATGCGGTATTCTTTGCGTTTGTGCAAAATCTTGTTCTGTATTTTTTGCAGTTTGCATCACATGCACTGTAAGTGGACCAATCGCTCCATCCACCGTCGTTCACTGCAACAAATCAGTCGACTGTTGTTAGACAAACTACACAACTAGAGGATCGGTAGCCTTGAAATATACCAAAGTGGAACCATGAGCGTCGCAAACATGCATGTTTCTCGACCAATCAGCGCGCGAGAATTTGATATCATTTGGAGTGTTGTAAAACAGTCATTTTTGGGGTAGGGAAGAGGACAAAGCTTTCCTCTCAAGATCTCCACAAAACAACAAAATACACAAAAAATTCAAGTTGTTGAATTTAATAATGAATAAATAAATTAATAATCAATAAATGATTTTGTTTGATGCCTTCCACTGAATAAAACAACTGTAGCTAAACTAAATTTGACAATGCGTAAGGAGGCTCCATATAGTAATAGAGCGTCTATGATCTAAAAGTTTCATCAAATATTAACTTCCTCCAAAGCTCACGAGTGCCCTATATTTCAAAAACTTTGAGTCAGATTCAGTTTTTGCAAAAATGATCACGTGACCGGTCACCATAGCAACGCTATGGCTGTCATATTAAAGCTCACTTTTAACGTAGATGAAATAAAAACTCTAGTTTTAAGCGGTACATTTTTTTTGAAAACGTTTGATATGGATTTCAGCACGATGACCTAGAATATGAAAATTTCAACTGTAAATAACGTAATAATTGTTTCTGCTAAATTAAAAAAATTCTGTAGTTAGAAAATCGTTGAAAATTTGCAAAAATACAACTAAAATAATATACTAAGAATTGCAAAAATAGTTAATTACCGCTCAGTTTTCGATTTTTTTCTATTTGTTTAAGTTAATTCCGTAGTTTTTCACAGCGCATAGTTCTGCGCAAGTTTCAAGATCTTTGGTTTCATGACTTTTATCATGTCATCTTGTCAAATTATGTTTGAAAAGTACTTAAATTAAAAAATCCGAAGAATTGCGATATTTTCGAGCGAGAAAACGAGATAACTGTGTGTAACTCGACCCAGTCCTCTCTCTCGGAAAACCTGTCTATGACAATCAAATAACGATATTTTTCACAATATTTCGCAAACTAGCACGGTGACCTATGGATTTTATTTGATAAAATTATTTGTCATAATATAACATCAAGTATATCTAAAATTGAGCATAGGTCATCGGGCTACATTTTGAGAAATTTTCAAAATACTTTTAGCTTAGGACTTTTTCGAATGAATTAGCAGCTCGTGCGCACGTTGGTATTTCATCAATTTCTTCAAGATCATACATATTTTATTCATATGTTTTCATTTTTTAAATGAAATAAAGTGTACGTAGACCAAACCATGCATATAATTAGCACTAAGTGAAGTTGCTTATTTAACTGCTCTCGAAAATTTTGTTCAAATTTTACTTTGAACTTGTTCTAATCGAATTATTTTATCACCTAACTACTTTTCATGATCTTTATTCTTCGAATATGGTTTTGTACACGAGAAATTTTTTTCTATCACGATGCTTCTGGTGGAAGACCATTGACGGCTCAATTCAAACTACCCGCCATTTTACGGCCAACAATACTCAGCGTTTATCACCGCTGGATACTTCTACTTGGAATACTTTGAAGACACTTGGATTGCTTCGACCAAGGGGTAAAATATCCAGACGTTCTCCAACATCTACGTCAAATATCAAGCCAATAACATCTAGTTCTTCAAGTATTGTCTCGAACAAATTGAATATTCGATATTGTTCTACTTCACTGATCACCTCGATTACACAACAACACAATGCTGGCGTCAACTAATTAAACCTCACCGTTCCGTTACGTAAGTTAAGTAAGCTTCGAAGCTTGCAGGTTTGAGGTAAAGTGTTTACTAAAAGACGGATATGGTGAAGACCTACTCTTGCAAGGCATCCGGAGGTCATTAAAGGACGAGCCGAGCAGGCTAATCATGCACCTCGGCGAGGAGGCGACAGTAGATGGTATTTTGAGGAAACTAGATGGTGTGTATGGTATCGTACATCATCATCAGCAACAACGTGCGTACGTACATCATCCTCAACAACAACGTGCGTACGTACATCATCATCAACAACAACGTGCGTACGTACATCATCATTATCAACAACAACATGCGTACGTACATCATCACCAACAACAACATGCGTACGTACATCATCATCACCAACAGCAACGTGCGTACGTACATCATCATCAACAACAACGTGCGTACGTACATCATCATCATCAACAACAACATGCGTACGTACATCGTCATCAACAACAACATGCGTACGTACATCATCATCACCAACAACAACATGCGTACGTACATCCTCAACAACAACAACATGCGTACGTACATCATCAACAACAACATGCGTATGTACATCATCATCAACAACAACAACATGCGTACGTACATCATCATCATCAATAACAACGTGCGTACGTACATCGTCATCAACAACAACAACATGCGTACGTACATCATCATCAACAACAACAACATGCGTACGTACATCATCATCAACAACAACAACGTGCGTACGTACATCATCATCATCAACAACAACGTGCGTACGTACATCATCATCAACAACAACATGCGTACGTACATCATCATCAACAACAACAACGTGCGTACGTACATCATCATCAACAACAACAACGTGCGTACGTACATCGTCATCAACAACAACATGCGTACGTACATCATCATCAACAACAACAACATGCGTACGTACATCATCATCATCAACAACGTGCGTACGTACATCATCATCAACAACAACATGCGTACGTACATCATCATCAACAACAACATGCGTACTTACATCATCATCAACAACAACAACATGCGTACGTACATCATCATCAACAACAACATGCGTACTTACATCATCATCAACAACAACATGCGTACGTACATCATCATCATCAACAACAACAACGTGCGTACGTACATCATCATCAACAACAACATGCGTACGTACATCATCATCAACAACAACATGCGTACGTACACCATCATCAACAACAACGTGCGTACGTACATCATCATCAACAACAACATGCGTACTTACATCATCATCAACAACAACATGCGTACGTACATCATCATCAACAACAACATGCGTACGTACATCATCATCAACAACAACAACGTGCGTACGTACATCATCATCAACAACAACATGCGTACGTACATCTTCATCAACAACAACATGCGTACGTACATCATCATCAACAACAACAACATGCGTACGTACATCATCATCAACAACAACATGCGTACTTACATCATCATCAACAACAACATGCGTACGTACATCATCATCAACAACAACAACATGCGTACGTACATCATCATCAACAACAACATGCGTACTTACATCATCATCAACAACAACAACATGCGTACGTACATCATCATCATCAACAACAACGTGCGTACGTACATCATCATCAACAACAACAACGTGCGTACGTACATCATTATCAACAACAACAACGTGCGTACGTACATCATCATCAACAACAACAACGTGCGTACGTACATCATCATCAACAACAACAACGTGCGTACGTACATCATCATCAACAACAACAACGTGCGTACGTACATCATCATCAACAACAACAACGTCCGTACGTACATCATCATCACCAACAACAACATGCGTACGTACATCCTCTACAACAACAACGTGCGTACGTACATCATCATCACCAACAGCGTGCGTACGTACATCATCATCAACAGCATGCGTACGTACATCATCATCAACAACAACGTGCGTACGTACATCATCATCAACAACAACAACGTGCATACGTACATCATCATCATCAACAACAACGTGCGTACGTACATCATCATCAACAACAACATGCGTACGTACATCATCATCAACAACAACAACGTGCGTACGTACATCATCATCAACAACAACAACGTGCGTACGTACATCGTCATCAACAACAACATGCGTACGTACATCATCATCAACAACAACAACATGCGTACGTACATCATCATCATCAACAACAACGTGCGTACGTACATCATCATCAACAACAACATGCGTACGTACATCATCATCAACAACAACATGCGTACTTACATCATCATCAACAACAACAACGTGCGTACGTACATCATCATCAACAACAACATGCGTACTTACATCATCATCAACAACAACATGCGTACGTACATCATCATCATCAACAACAACAACGTGCGTACGTACATCATCATCAACAACAACATGCGTACGTACATCATCATCAACAACAACATGCGTACGTACATCATCATCAACAACAACATGCGTACGTACATCATCATCAACAACAACAACATGCGTACGTACATCATCATCAACAACAACATGCGTACTTACATCATCATCAACAACAACAACATGCGTACGTACATCATCATCATCAACAACAACGTGCGTACGTACATCATCATCAACAACAACAACGTGCGTACGTACATCATCATCAACAACAACAACGTGCGTACGTACATCATCATCAACAAAAACAACGTGCGTACGTACATCATCATCAACAACAACAACGTGCGTACGTACATCATCATCAACAACAACAACGTGCGTACGTACATCATCATCATCAACAACAACATGCGTACGTACATCATCATCAACAACAACATGCGTACGTACATCATCATCAACAACAACAACGTGCGTACGTACATCATCATCAACAACAACAACGTGCGTACGTACATCGTCATCAACAACAACATGCGTACGTACATCATCATCAACAACAACAACATGCGTACGTACATCATCATCATCAACAACAACGTGCGTACGTACATCATCATCAACAACAACATGCGTACGTACATCATCATCAACAACAACATGCGTTCTTACATCATCATCAACAACAACAACGTGCGTACGTACATCATCATCAACAACAACAACGTGCGTACGTACATCATCATCATCAACAACAACGTGCGTACGTAGATCATCATCAACAACAACATGCGTACGTACATCATCATCAACAACAACAACGTGCGTACGTACATCATCATCAACAACAACAACGTGCGTACGTACATCGTCATCAACAACAACATGCGTACGTACATCATCATCAACAACAACAACATGCGTACGTACATCATCATCATCAACAACAACGTGCGTACGTACATCATCATCAACAACAACATGCGTACGTACATCATCATCAACAACAACATGCGTTCTTACATCATCATCAACAACAACAACGTGCGTACTTACATCATCATCAACAACAACATGCGTACGTACATCATCATCATCAACAACAACAACGTGCGTACGTACATCATCATCAACAACAACATGCGTACGTACATCATCATCAACAACAACATGCGTACGTACATCATCATCAACAACAACATGCGTACGTACATCATCATCAACAACAACAACATGCGTACGTACATCATCATCAACAACAACATGCGTACTTACATCATCATCAACAACAACAACATGCGTACGTACATCATCATCATCAACAACAACGTGCGTACGTACATCATCATCAACAACAACAACGTGCGTACGTACATCATCATCAACAACAACAACGTGCGTACGTACATCATCATCAACAACAACAACGTGCGTACGTACATCATCATCAACAACAACAACGTGCGTACGTACATCATCATCAACAACAACAACGTGCGTACGTACATCATCATCAACAACAACAACGTGCGTACGTACATCATCATCAACAACAACAACGTCCGTACGTACATCATCATCACCAACAACAACATGCGTACGTACATCCTCTACAACAACAACGTGCGTACGTACATCATCATCACCAACAGCATGCGTACGTACATCATCATCAACAACAACAACGTGCGTACGTACATCATCATCAACAACAACAACATGCGTACGTACATTATCATCACCAACAGCATGCGTACGTACATCATCATCAACAACAACATGCGTACGTACATCATCACCAACAACAACATGCGTACTTACATCATCATCAACAACAACAACATGCGTACGTACATCATCATCAACAACAACATGCGTACTTACATCATCACCAACAACAACAACGTGCGTACGTACATCATCATCAACAACAACATGCGTACTTACATCATCATCAACAACAACATGCGTACTTACATCATCATCAACAACAACGTGCGTACGTACATCATCATCAACAACAACAACGTGCGTACGTACATCATCATCACCAACAGCATGCGTACGTACATCATCATCAAGAACAACAACGTGCGTACGTACATCATCATAAACAACAACAACGTGCGTACGTACATCATCATCAACAACAACAACGTGCGTACGTACATCATCATCAACAATAACATGCGTACTTACATCATCATCAACAACAACATGCGTACGTACATCATCATCATCAACAACAACAACGTGCGTACGTACATCATCATCAACAACAACATGCGTACGTACATCATCATCAACAACAACATGCGTACGTACATCATCATCAACAACAACATGCGTACGTACATCATCATCAACAACAACAACATGCGTACGTACATCATCATCAACAACAACATGCGTACTTACATCATCATCAACAACAACAACATGCGTACGTACATCATCATCATCAACAACAACGTGCGTACGTACATCATCATCAACAACAACAACGTGCGTACGTACATCATCATCAACAACAACAACGTGCGTACGTACATCATCATCAACAACAACAACGTGCGTACGTACATCATCATCAACAACAACAACGTGCGTACGTACATCATCATCAACAACAACAACGTGCGTACGTACATCATCATCAACAACAACAACGTGCGTACGTACATCATCATCAACAACAACAACATGCGTACGTACATCATCATCAACAACAACATGCGTACTTACATCATCATCAACAACAACAACATGCGTACGTACATCATCATCATCAACAACAACGTGCGTACGTACATCATCATCAACAACAACAACGTGCGTACGTACATCATCATCAACAACAACAACGTGCGTACGTACATCATCATCAACAACAACAACGTGCGTACGTACATCATCATCAACAACAACAACGTGCGTACGTACATCATCATCAACAACAACAACGTGCGTACGTACATCATCATCAACAACAACAACGTGCGTACGTACATCATCATCAACAACAACAACATGCGTACGTACATCATCATCAACAACAACATGCGTACTTACATCATCATCAACAACAACAACATGCGTACGTTCATCATCATCATCAACAACAACGTGCGTACGTACATCATCATCAACAACAACAACGTGCGTACGTACATCATCATCAACAACAACAACGTGCGTACGTACATCATCATCAACAACAACAACGTGCGTACGTACATCATCATCAACAACAACAACGTGCGTACGTACATCATCATCAACAACAACAACGTGCGTACGTACATCATCATCATGAACAGCATGCGTACGTACATCATCATCAACAACAACATGCGTACGTACATCATCACCAACAACAACATGCGTACTTACATCATCATCAACAACAACAACATGCGTACGTACATCATCATCAACAACAACATGCGTACTTACATCATCACCAACAACAACAACGTGCGTACGTACATCATCATTAACAACAACATGCGTACTTACATCATCATCAACAACAACATGCGTACTTACATCATCATCAACAAGAACGTGCGTACGTATATCATCACCAACAACAACGTGCATGCGTACTTACATCATCACCAACAACAACGTGCATGCGTACGTACATCATCACCAACAACAACGTGCGTACGTATATCATCACCAACAACAACGTGCATGCGTACGTACATCATCACCAACAACAACGTGCGTACGTATATCATCACCAACAACATACGTGCGTACGTACATCATCATCCTGAAAAGTACTGCTGCCATTTTCAAATACCTACCCCGGTTTTTTGATAAATTTGATGTAGTATACACCATTAAGGAAAACGAGTTGTTAGCTTTAAAAATTATTTCAAAGTGTGCATAAATGTCGTTAGTTAAATAGATTATTTTTAGCTGCATCAAAATATGCTAATTAGGTCTGACTATATATTATTTCTTTTGGATTCTAAAAATAAGCCCTCACATTAAACCGGACTTTTAATTTCACTCTACATATTGAGCTATTTTTGTCTTGCACTTTAGCTGATTGGGATGTTTATTTTGCATTTGAATGTAAGTTGTTTTGCACAAGTTGCAAGAACTCGTCGACAAGTGTCTGTGTGAAAGGTGAAATCTACAGAGTCACCGAGTCAACTGAGATTTCCCTAAGCATTACTAAAACGCGGAACCGACGGAACCAACGGAACCGACGGAACCAACGGAACCAGTTCCAAACAGTAGAAAACAGTAGAAAAAGTACCAAAAATGTAATCTCGGCGTTTAGCGACTAGTTTTCAAACGGCATTATGTACATTCCGGAATCCATGGATCAAGATAAGACCTGAAGATATCATTTTAAAAGTCATTTTAGTTAATATTTTACATGATTTTATCATACTATCATACTGACCTTTGCTGCATATAAAGGGTTTTATACATTCTGTTACATGATTAATCAATTAAATTAATCATTATTGAATAAACCTTATGAACAAGAACGAACATTTCGTAGACGCTTCCTGGTTGTTCGATACCGCCATTTTGAATACGGTGCCTTGGTTACATGCTAGTTATGGCCCATTAATCAGTGGGCTCCCTGTGTCAATCGACACCTTTCGCAATCGTCCTCGTGGTCATGGAGTCTTCTCCTGTGCGCAATCTGTAAGTAAATCTCATTGAACTACTATATATATCATAAATCTTCTGTTTTTATTGGTACCACCTGAAAGGGGCTGTGTCATGAGATGCCCATGTGCGGGAATTTGCTTGTCAACTTGAAAAAGTTGGCCCACCTTTGCCGGGTTACGGCGAATTATGATTATGTTTTATTTCATCCGATCGTATCTCAGCAATCCTTTGTCGTATCATCCTGGAATTTGTATAGCAATTCGATCTATTATCACTTTGTTCACGCAGGTGTGCGTTTATTTACACTTTGTAATAAATACTTCCTGTGTAATGTTGGGTTTTCTGTTTATATGCAAATTGGCAGACAGACAAGATGCTCTTTCTTTTCTACGGAATCGGGCTTCTAGTTTGAAAAGATAAGAAATCCAAAAAGGATGTCCAGTTGATTTGTCTGAAAAATATATCGTATTTTACAATTGGAAAAGAAATTGGAAAAGAGCAACAGGTAACTGTCAGGTTACTTTAGAAGCTTCTTTAAATCACCAAGATTAATACATCTTTTATATGTCGATAGCGATATTTTGGTAGAATCTACTGTTTTCTACTGTTTGGAACTGGTTCCGTTGGTTCCGTCGGTTCCGTCGGTTCTGCGTTTTTAGTAATGCCCGATTTCGGAACCCCCATTAGGAATTCATCGTTAAGCTATTTTTAACTAACGACGAGACAATTCTTCATCAGGTTGAATGAATTTGCTGTGGTGAATTTCGAATCCTATACTTTTTGTCCAAAAACACATTTGAGGTGGAATACTTCGTGTTGACAGTTAGTTTCTTTATATATGGAACTTTTATTTTTTGTAAAATTAATTATGGCAAGGAAACTTTAGTAAATCATAACCGCTGTCGCTGACAAACCAACAGTCTAAAACTTGTATCCCACATTAGGCTTTCAAGGGATTATCTAACAGTCAAAAATTCTGTATCAAACATCTAGACTTTATTTCTTATAAACCGATAGAAAGAGTTTTTCGTTCGCGTGATACGATCGATCGTACGTTGTAGATTTCAGTTTCAGACAGACACTTGTCGGGGAAGGTTCAAATCACTGCCCCCGGGGCTGTGGACCACTAGTGTGGACCTGGTCCATGGACCTGGTCCATGGACCTGGTCCATGGACCACCATTCATGGACCCCCCCTTTGGACTACCAATTTTTTTCAATTTTGTTTTATTTTATTCTATTTAATGTTCATTTTTTTCGTATTTTTCAGTTTGCAAAGATTTTCAATGTTAAGACTTACGAGTATGAAGTGAATTGATTTTTTCCTCCTCAGGCGAACAATTCTCACAGCACGAATTCTTGATCTATATTGAAGTTCCATGATTTGCATATACTAATCAAAGCAACGTTTTTTCGCCATTTAAACCCCTTGTTAATACATTTTTTAGCATTATGAAGCCATTTATCGTAAGTTTTGCCGCCATTTTGTAAACAACTACAACAGGAAGCCCAAATAACGCACAGGAAGCCCAAAAATTCTTATCCGTGCGAAATCCGTGCTTGCTGCACTTGCTGGACGTGCATTTCAAAGATGGAATTTTTCGAAGGTAAGTTATTCTCTAAATCTCTTTTAATCACGTTGAAATTTGATTTTTTTTAGAACATGAAGGGATATCTAGTTATGAAATGAATTGTAGTTCAACCTATGTTGTGGGCTTCCTGTGCGTTATTTGGGCTTCCTGTTGTAGTTGTTTACAAAATGGCAGCAAAACTTACGATAAATGGCTTCATAATGCTAAAAAGTGTATTAACAAGGGGTTTAAATGGCGAAAAAATGTTGCTTTGATTAGTATATGCAAATCATGGAACTTCAATATAGATCAAGAATTCGTGCTGTGAGAATTGTTCGCCTGAGGAGGAAAAAATCAATTCACTTCATACTCGTAAGTCTTAACATTGAAAATCTTTGCAAACTGAAAAATACGAAAAAAATGAACATTAAATAGAATAAAATAAAACAAAATTGAAAAAAATTGGTAGTCCAAAGGGGGGGTCCATGAATGGTGGTCCATGGACCAGGTCCATGGACCAGGTCCACACTAGTGGTCCACAGCCCCGGGGGCAGTGATTTGAACCTTCCCCACTTGTCGACAAGTTCTGGCAACGTGTGCAAAACAACTTACATTCAAATGCAAAATAATACATCCCAATCAGCTAAAACGCAAGACAAAAATAGCTCCAAATGCCAAGTAAAATTAAAAGTCTGGTTTAAAACACATTTGATGTTGTGAGGGCTTATTTTTAGAGTCCAAAAAAAAAGAATATAGTCAGACCTGATTAGCATATTTTGATGCAGCTAAAAATAATCTATTTAACTAACGACATTTATGCACACTTTGAGATATTTTTTAAATCGAACAACTCGTTTTCCTTAAACTACAATTAGTTTAAGTATTGACAGCAAAAATATGATTGGATTGCAACCAAATAATCGACCAATCATTAGCTATACAATATCGCTGTTTTTGAGCGAAAAGCAATTTTTATTGAAATTGAACGCTTTGAAGACTTTATTGAAGACTTTATTTCTTATAAACCGATAGAAAGAGTTTTTCGTTCGCGTGATACGATCGATCGTACGTTGTAGATTTCAGTTTCAGACAGACACTTGTCGACAAGTTCTGGCAACGTGTGCAAAACAACTTACATTCAAATGCAAAATAATACATCCCAATCAGCTAAAACGCAAGACAAAAATAGCTCCAAATGCCAAGTAAAATTAAAAGTCTGGTTTAAAACACATTTGATGTTGTGAGGGCTTATTTTTAGAGTCCAAAAAAAAAAGAATATAGTCAGACCTGATTAGCATATTTTGATGCAGCTAAAAATAATCTATTTAACTAACGACATTTATGCACACTTTGAGATATTTTTTAAATCTAACAACTCGTTTTCCTTAAACTACAATTAGTTTAAGTATTGACAGCAAAAATATGATTGGATTGCAACCAAATAATCGACCAATCATTAGCTATACAATATCGCTGTTTTTGAGCGAAAAGCAATTTTTATTGAAATTGAACGCTTCGGTACAGAAACAAACCGCAAGTGCACACAAATGTTTTTACATATTTGTGTAGTTTAATGCTAGTAGTAACTAACTATGGTAGAGCGGTTTGCTAAACAGGTGCCACTTTTGAGAAAATGGAGGTTTAGTTTGGCTATGTAGGCCATGTTGTGATCAGAGCGCTGTATAGGGGTCACAAAATAAATGGTAACTTGTTTTATATTTGACCAAAATAAAAACTTAAACTTTGTGAACAATTTAGAAATATATATCAATAAGTGGTGTGAATTGGAATTCGTCAAAGTAAATATGCGCAGTATACGAAGCTTCAACTTTTACTAAAATTTGTCGTGAAAAATTCTCAACTTTTGCAAATTCGAAAAACTGCTTCAAAAAAATTGAAAAAAAAAGAGTTTTGACAAAAGTTATCCTGATATTTGTTCATCACATATGATCATAATTCTCCAGAGAAAAAATGAGGGAAATCTATTTTCCGACCCAAATTCCACCCGCTGATTCTTAGGGAGACAGCCTTTTAAGGCTTTGCGCGATATTTTTTTTGGTATTTGACTCCCCCCCCTCAAATATCTAATGGTCCGCTCGATTGCGCGAGACCGTGTAAAAACACACAACACCGTCTCTCGTTTTCTAAACATTCCTTAATAGTTTAATCATATTAAGTACTTTTGTTACCTTCATTGATTCTTATGATTTGCTCGGTAATTGTTGCGTCTGAAAATAAAATGAAAGCAAAGCTCAGTCTTGGCCATGAGTATATAATCATCGACTTTAGGGGTCAAAATCGGAGGTCTTGTACCTTTAAGAGTCTCTTGGAGGTTTTCAGACTCACATAATTTAAGTTGGTACCTTTTAAGGTAGTTTTTCCTCCATCACGAATATTCAAAAAAAGAAAGGCAGACAAAACATGTACGTCGACTATCGCTTCCAATTGTTCGTAGATGCAATAAGTAGATGGTTTGACTATAACTTTGTGCATTTGGTTGATTTCAGTTATTGAGTTTGAACCTTTAAGAAGAAAAAAATTATGTATTTTCAAGCAATTATGGATATAACTTTTGTACTTTTAGCGATACATACGCAATTTTCAAAAATTTCCGACGAAAATCGTCGCCCTATTCCGATCGGAGTCCCCCCGGGAACTTTGGATCCATAGATGTACGTGTTGTGTTATTTGAGTGACTTACTGGCAGTCGCTTTTGAAATCGGAAAAAGGTCATTAAGCGAACTGATGTACCATTAGCAACTTTTAGCAGTCCGTTTTGCGTGCAGAGTATTAAGAAACTGAAGCTAACTATTTTGAACTACAAACAACTTGAGTTAAATACCTTCATTACTTAATCGTCTCTTCAACGGATTTGCAAGGGCACAGCTCGCCAACAACAGCACAGCACACAGCTTTAAGACCATGGTCAACTAGTAAATGCACCAAAGTAACATAGATATTCTCTTATATACTAAAACTTTATCAATCGTTTTCTTTCATATTCAAATTCTTACTCCTTTAGAGATTTACAGAACAATTTGTGTTATTGCAGTACAAAAGAAAGTATTCTGGTATGTAATTGGCAAAATGCAAATTATCTATTATTTACTTGTTAGAGGTGTATATAAACGGGCAGATATTTCAAAAGTGGGTACCCCCATCATAACGGAACTATATCAATTGTTTATTACCCTAAGAAATAGAGCAAATGGGTTTGTAGGAGTGAGATCTAACATAATTTGTACATTACGGTAATAATTAGCTACTAAAGCTTTAAAGTGGCTATATAACCCTTCGGATGAAATTTAAACGTGAATTCTTCTCTTTCTCAACACTCACGAGAAAATATTTTATGCACATGTCCATGGGATAAAAAATCTCTTGAAAATCACCCACCCTCTCCTCGTGAGTCAAAGTGACCGGCCGCCCCTAACAGAAAATGTTGCAGGCAATTTCAAAATGTTGTAATGTTCATTTGAATTTTGAAAGGAGGGGTGGCACCTTAAAGATTCTTGTGTCTGTCTGTCTGTCTGTCTGTCTATCTGTCTGTCTGTCCGTCTGTCGATCTGGTGGAATTGAATTATGAAGATAATGTGTATATGATGATAATTACTCGAATTTTGATCACCACAAAATGAGTCAAAACAATCATTTATTCGGATAGGAAGTAATACATTAAAAATGTACATTTTTACTATGACTATTGAAATAATTCGAGTAACAGCACGTCTCCACAAGAGTTTTACTATGATTAAAATCATCCTGCCAACAACGTATAAGTCTCTGTTTTTTATTATCGCATATTCTACAATTTCTAGCCTCTCAGTTCGGATAAAATCCAAGTACACTTCTTGATCAGACATCGCACTTAAATGAAATCCCTTGAAATTGCGAAATTCGATAAACTAACCGTGGTCGGCGCGAACGTTCGAAAAATGGCGGGAAACTTTCGCGGGAATACGCTTCGCCAATCACCGTTGAATCGAAAATGCAAATAAATTAAGAAGGAAAATCAAAGGTTTATCAATTTTTACTCTCCAAAATATTGTTAACAAGTGAATTTATTGAATGAAATTGATTTTGATTCGTATCTAGCAAGGGTATTTCAAAAAAAAAATAATAAATAAATCACGATTTTTCCAAAAAGGGGGGGGGGGCACCGGCCCCCCAGGCCCCCCCTCCCATAGAAATGTCACATGAGCTTTTGAAATGTTGTCAGATTCATTTTAAATGTTGAAGGCGTTTTTGAAATGTTGTCAGACTCATTTTAAATGTTGCAGGCAATTTTGAAATTTTGTTTTAGTGTTGAATTGTGTCCCTGCCGGCCACCGTAGGAAACTCTATGAAAGTTTTTATAAAGTTATTATACCTAGCAAAAATAAATTCTATCATTTTTTTCAAAGATATGCTCAAACGTCAGATTATACTAACTGAAAAACACTAAAAAGGAATTAAAATCCACATGCCGAACGATCTTTTTTATTTCATCTATTGTCTTAGTTTCTACGAAGTTTGAAAATAATGTTAGATAAATCGAAATGTCTGTTTAGTTGAATTTCTATGTTATTTTCCACGTATTTTTTTGGTTGTGTTGAAACTATAGTTTCCTGTAGTTTTCATTTTCACGATATTTTTATCAGTTTTTTTATATGCTTTTTTATTTGCCTGTTTTCATTGTTTGATTTCCTATCAGTTTTCAGTACTTTGTTTTTGTTTGTCTTTGTTTTTGTACCGTTCTTTGCACTGAATTTTTTTTCTTTTAAGTTTTTTTAGCTGGTAGAAACTTTAGATAACATATTGTTTTCATTTGTGTATATGTATGAGAACTTCAATCATAGAGGCATCGATCCCAATAGAAAGAAGACAATAGAATGAATACAAAATTTACTCTTAAAAACACTTTTTGGCTTCTTCATATTCAGTTTCATCAAAAAGTATCAATTTCGTGACACAGGAATTTTACTTTTAAAATATATATATATACTGAGCAATGACATTATTGACGACTGAGTAAAAACCACCTACCGATTGCAGAACCTGGAGTATTTTTTTAGTTGTATAAGGCGAGTCGTTCCAAAATTACAGTAGTTTGCGTTGTACAAAGTGTGAGCTTACTATTCTTTTACTCAGTTTAGTAGCAAATTATTGAATATATTATTATTGGTAATTTGGCCAATAGTACATCTTTGATTGATATCACGTGTCAAGGTTTATACTCCACTAGTTAGAAAATACATATTCTAAAGTAGTATAGAGCTGCTATGTTCAACGGTCTCTCTCATACAGCCTATAAAACAGAGATCGTGTTATCCAATCGAGGCCATTCTCTAGAAGTCACCATACTTTCAATGTCGATCATGCCTGACGCGGCTATTCCAGCACATTACTAGGCCAGAGTCTCTACCGTGACAACCACCAGAAGCGTTCAACACAAACAAAACCTACAGTTTTTTTGTTAATTGACGTTCTCCCGGCTATTTTACTCCATTTCGGCTTTATTTTATGGTATTGTTCAATCTTTTTGCTTCAAACGTATTACCCTATGGTTTTTCAGGCGTTGTGACATTTATTTTATTATAATGTGGTTGATATCTATTGCCTTGCTATCGAACGTGCTGTCTTCTGGCTTCGCAGGCATTGCGGGCTATCTGTACTGTTACTGTTGTTGGTATTTTTGTTTTGAATTGCCTTGCTTTCAACGTATTGCTTCGTGGCTTATCAGACATTGTTACATTATGATTTGTTATACATCTCTTTTGAATAATTGCCTTGATTTCAACATTTTGCTTTATGGCTTTGCAAGCAATGTTACATTATAATGTATCTGTTTTGAATAATTGCCTTGATTTCAACGTACTGCTTTATGGCTTTGCAAACATTGTTACATTATGATTGTCCTATACAGGGCCGTAACCAAGGGGAGGGCACAGGAAAAGCAAGAGGTCCGCTCAAAACTATTATTTATTTATAAAATACGTATAACAGACCACTGTGAAATGACCAAGACAAAGTGTAATGGCAATAAGGTGCAATAATCGCCCAAAATACAAAGAATAAAGTCAAAAGTCATTTAATTTAAGTTTTTGGAAAGCACGCCGACTTTGTGAAAATGATATGACGCCTAATAAAATAAATACTAAAAACCCATCAATGGTCCAGGATTTTTTATGTGCACTCCCCTTGTAAACGGTCTGGTTACGCCCCTGCTATATTTATGTGTTTTTAATAATTGCCTTGCTTTCAACGTATTGTGTTATGGCTTCTCAGACATTGTCACGTGCCCCCCCACAAAATATTGGTTAAAATATATTTATGCATGAGTTTATACAAAAAAATTGTTTTGTGATTTTCCTGTTTGTGAAGTTTTCCAATTAGATGCTACGTGCCATAATACCCATAAAACATAACCGCCTTGGATGCAGGGGCTGGTTTCCTGTGTCGTAAGGAAATGCGAAATGACTGGGCTCTAGTTATTATTTTCCTTGGGCTGGGGAGGGGTGGGGGGTTCTAGTGCCCCCCCCCCCCCCCCCACGCTTGTTGTATTTATCTCAGTGTTTTGAGTGCCTTGCTTTCCATATATTCCCTTATGACTTTGCAGACAATGTTTAATTTTGATTCTTCTGTATTTCCTGTTTTGAACTTTGTTTTCCATTTATCCATTTCGATCTGTGGTTATTCCTATTCTTCATATACTGGACTGACTTTTGTCCAACATAGTCCCTCCATCTTCCTTATATGGTATTCTCAAAGGGAACCTAATTTCCCTCTCGGATTACCAGCCCACCACAGGGTACCCTTTTCTAAGTGTCCTATTGCATTATTACGTCACACTTAGTTTACGTAGATGTAGCATCGCTTGATCGATATTGGAAAACATTCTCCCAGAAAAACAATTTATTAACAAGTGAGTAAGTAGACTGATTCCATAAGTCGGTCCCAGTTCGCTCTCTGTTGAAAAGTTTTTCGCTCTCGGTGTCCGACTTATCAAATTTACTATGTCAAACTGATCCGCATTCTGAAAAATGGGAATGGACAAATTGTAGCGCTTGTTATATTTTTCACAGAACATTGACCAATCACAGGTAACGTACTAGCTTGAAATGTCTGGAAAATGACTGCCGTTGAGTCTCTAATTCAACTGTGCTGTCGCAATTTTGCCGAAAAGTTATTCTCCGTAACGATCAAGAAATAACAGTTTGCTGTATTAAAGAGGCACCAAGACAACGTAATTCGAGAGACTGCTAATTTGGAGATAACCGAAGCAAACAATTTAAAAAATGTGAGTGAATTGTATTGAAAAAAAAGAGATGATTCGCCCATCGGAATGCGAAGTTACAAATTTAATATTACTAGATGAAGGCGCTTGTTCTTGAAACCATCGCTTTTCCCTAAAGTTCTTTGATTGTTAAGAAGCAATGCTAGTATATATTCTTAACCTCTCCCGTAATTTGGATGTGGATTTAATTTTGGAGAGCATGATATTTTGTAAGTTTGTAACAACCGATCCCTGCGTTGGTACGTTGATTTGTACATGTCCTCGCAAATTTTCCCAAGTCGTTGTTGTTTAACTCTTTCGACCCCTTTATGACTTTGTAATTTGTGTTTTTATTGTAGAATTAAGCCAATAAAGTGAGTAAAACATTTTTGTAAGTTTATTTCATTTTGTCGTAATTTAACTGCGTCATATTGAAAGTTACAACGGCGCGCCATCTGTCTGGTTTTCATTTGCACACTTTTATATAGTACATTTGATAAGTCGGACCCGTGAGCGAAAAACCGTTCAGCAGAGAGCGAACTGGGACCGACTTATGGAATCAGTCTAGTAAGTAAGAAGAACAAACAAAACTGTCGACAACCACTTTTTATAACAAGAGAAAAAAAAAATAAGCAAACAAAATAAGCAAAACAAAAAACAAAAAAAAAACCTCACATTGTAGATTAGTTAGGCAATTTTTAGAAATATACACATGTGACTGTTGTTTTCGCAATGCTCATTTATTAACTTCATTTTATTAACTTTAATTGTTACTTCATAATTATAGCCATGCTTTGGCTTGTTTATTTTCTTGTTCATACGATCTTTTCGTTCTTCATTTGTCCGTTTTGTATTCCATTGTTTCTCTGAAGGTTGAAGTCAGCTGCAAGATGAAGCATACAGCTTCGTGTTAATGTCAATTTGCGGTTGTTATAATCATTGCAAAGAAGTATTTTCCTTGGAAACTGCATAAAAAGGATATTGATCATTCTTTATTAATATTTGTCACCATTATATAATTATTAGCTCTTATTAACCGAGCGGGAGGTCTGTACAGGAGAATCTTGACCGAGGTCGAAAAGTACAAGGTTTGCACCCGACCCGAGGTCAAGATTCTCCTGCACAAATCGACCAATTATACAACCTTTTTTATCAAATAAAAAACTAGAACACGATATTTTATTTAAAAAATATATACAAATCAATCAATCATGATATATATTTTTATGTACTAGCCGTTTTTTTCAAAAGTGAATTGCTGCGACAAATTTTATAATTGTAATCTGGACGGTGGCTTTCAGAGACAAAGATCACAGGCAGCCAAATGATAGTATATTATCGTTAATGAAAGTATTCATCAAAGCTCATGAATGCAAAGAAAAGTATGGAGCCTTCTTTTCATGCACAATTCTTCCCTGGTAAAAATCTTTATAACGAACAGCCCACAATAAGCTATTTGTTGTTGTTTGTGCCTCGATGGGCTCTACCTTATCAGGTAGATTAGTATTTTGCACCCTATTTATAGGCGATTGATTTGATTTGTTTGCCTCGTTGAGCGATTCATTTCGTTTGGTTGCGTCGTTGGGCGATTCATTTCGTCTGTTTGCCTCGTTCATTTGATTTATTTTTGCCTAAATTAAGAGATTTGTTTGTCTCGACGGCTGACATGGTTTTGGTTCAGTTGTTGTCGAATGCCGGCCAACGGGCTCGATCTGGCAAAAATATTAGCGACAGTGTCTCTGTATCTGGTATTGTATGCTCTTCAAAGGCCTTTTCATACATAGCATCTCCTTATACTAATATTCGATCGACTGTCTGTGTTGTTCATCGACTTGAAACAGGGAACGAGTTTGCACATAACAGAGCTGAAAGAATCATAAAAGCACATTGTCTTCCCTACATACGTCGCTAAAGCGATCGTCACCTTGATGAATACTTCCATTAGCAATTAAATATTAGTGTTGGATCTTTTTGTTCCGTTGTTGGACGAATGCTAAACAAAAAACGTGGGCAGCCCTACGTATAGTTTTAGGACAAGGCCGCTATCCAGTGTACTGCATATTCACAAAAACAGACATGAAAACTGACAAAGTCAACGAGATCGAGAGCTGGCAAGAATATAGACTCTTCCTCAGTCTCTCGCTCCGTCGCTACGCTCTCCGCATAGAGACTGTTACACCAGAATCTCGCAAAGGATTATAGGTCCCACAAAAGTGGGACCCGGGATGCTTTGCGAAACATTAGTAACAAGTTTGAACAAGAAAACATATAACAAAAACACAGACTGAGGCAGGGTCCCACGGCCAACTGTACATGCCGCCAAAGTCAAAATTACTTTGATTTTATTGTCGTGTAAGCTCGAATTACGATTCAATCAATACATTCACGAAATATTAAGCTCAATATGTACAGGCATTTTATTCACAACCAATAGTTAAATAAAGATTGATTTCGATACGTTTTACCTACGTGTTTTACAAGTGATCGGGTTCGAAGTTTGCGCTCCATTTGTAAGCAAATTTTGGAGCTCTAAAAGTCCAAGGAACAGACTTTACAGGACAAGAAATACTTCCTGAGAATCTCAATAAATACCATGCATGTTCATTTGTGAGCCAAGATGTTATAATTTAAAAAATGAACCAAAAAATGACCGTTATACTACAAGCGACAATGGTTGAATTCCACTGCTCAACGTTGTCATTGTTTATAAATTTTCTGATTTGCATACGACCAATAGGTATTCAGCTACGAATCAGATTCTAACGGCCAATCAAAGACTCGCTACTATTCTGGTGTAACAGTCTCTATGCGGAGAGCGTAGCGACGGAGCGAGAGACTGAGGAAGAGTCTAGCAAGAATATAAATGGCCCAGACTTCCCCGGCCAGACGACCCACAGTAAGCCCGTCGAGATGTAATGTGGTGCTTATATAGCGCATTTCACTCAGTCTCAATGCGCTTTACAATCTTTTTAATATTTATAGTATGTAATCCGGATTTTACAAGCATGAGGTTGATTAGTAATTAGTATGTATTAGTGTAGGCCTATCACCGAGGATGGTCGTACCTGCGTCCTCAGTCGTTCTTTTACGTCCCCCCGTTAATGGTTAATGTGTAGTGTGGCGAGACGCGACCTCCAGTTTATCGTCCTTATCCGAGAAGACGCGAACCCTTACAATTATAAATCGAAGAACATTCTCCTCAATTATTTTAAAGACCCTGAGTGATGGTCCGGTTGAGGGTTCGAACCCGCAGCCTCCCGGTTAACAGCCAACGCTCTCCCAACTGAGCTAACCTGTTAATCGGTTAATTAGTTAATTAGTTAATTAGTTAATTAGTTTCGCTGCTCGCTACGCTCGCAGCAATTATTAATTTCCTATTAATACCACATCTGCAAAAAAAATGATGAATTGCACATCAGAGCAGATTAAAAGAAAATTCACCGCCAATAAACCAATCAGAAACGAATATTTTTTGTAGATGTGGTATTAATAACCAATTTGCCTTCTTTGGAAGTTCTTAATTGCATCCTTTTGATTTAGCCAATCAGAGGAGAGATTTGTCACTTCTTTAACTAATCACAGCAAAGAATCAGAGGAAAGTATTTTTATGTTACTGCTGAAGAGAAAGCGGCCATTTTTCAAGAGAAACATTTACGAGGATTTTCGCATGAAAAAGTTGTCACAAACACTAAAAAGGTCCAAAAACGTGTTGAGAATGATCGAAGAAGTGTTTCTTTTAGAAAAGGCAAACCAAGGTGATCAATTTAATTGTCACGTGAAAAAGATACATTCCATGGTTAGATGTTCACGTTGATAGATTAACCTACCGTACTGTTTAAGCACATGCACCATCATTAAACGTGATGTCATCGATCGCGAAATCTGCCCTGTAGTCAAGTCCACATTCTGACTCCAGGATAACCTGAGTATAGAAGTATGATTAATTATGATGTTGATGATAATATAGTGATGATGATGACAAAAGTCTGTAAAGAATGTAAAGGCTAGTATAACTTTGTGGAATGAGGCCCTGCATGTGTAGGCCAGCCTTTTTTGTGTCTTTCAGAGGGTATTTAAGGTGTTCGTTTATACTATTTTTTTCTGAATGCCAACAGTCATGGAAAAAGCAGGGAAAAAAACACCATCTTCTTTTCTTAATTTTTCAACGATATTTTGAGACACAGTTGCCTAATATGGTGTTCTCATTGAAGTGATGCATGCATGCAAATTAAGGCATATTTTAACTATACAATTAGTATTGTCTTGAGACTATTAATCATTACATTTTGGCTATTTAGGAGTTCAAATGAATAATCGTTCAAGATTTATGAGTGAATGAACATTTTATATAAGCTTTTCGTGTCAATACATAAGATGTTATGTTTGAGATATTTGTATTCGCGTGGCGGGCATAAAGATGGTGGACGAATGATCGAGGCGTACGAAATAGTTACATCTCAGTTATAGTTCTGCAGTGGGTACATGCCAGTGCACTGGCAGGGCCGTGCTGAATGACAAGGCGCAAAAGGCCGAAACAGCAGGCCACGGCTGCTAGCTAAACAGGCATGCAAACTTTTTGGTGTGGTTAAGGCATTGCGCTTCTTCCATAATTGAATTCTGACTGCTCTTAACATATCTACTACTTTTGCTCAAACTACAGATGCTGGTTAGTATAGGTTAGTGTGGAAGAGCCCACACTTGTCAAACTTACAAAATATTTGGATGACGTGTGAGTGAAGTGTTGATTAAAGGCGTTCCAGACATCGCCTCGATCTTGACCAGGAATTGTAGCTATCTTATTGGCTGCACCAGAAGAAGGTTTAATGTAGACATTAAAGTTCTTGAAAGTAGCACCTTTAGAATGGTAATAAAACTTAATACATCGTCCACTTGATCCAGTAGCATCGTACTCGGGGCTGATAAGACGAACATATTTCCCTTCAGTGTTGATGCAGTCAGAGGATTCCATGTAGATGAATTTACCTGTGTGCACAAAACAATATTATACATAAGTAAACTGCAATAAATGACTATACTATTCTAGTACTGGGTGAATTATCGATTTTTGAACGAATTAACTTTACAAACTGAATGAATGAATGAATGAATGAATAAATTATTGAATGAATGAACGAATGAATGAGCCTGATAAATGATTGAATTGACGGATATTAAAACCCTATATTAATGAGTAAATGAATAAATAGATATATGAACAAATGAATGAATAATGATCAAATGAGCTACATTTCTTTGTCAAAAGAAAAACAGGATACCTAAGACACCACACAATACTCTTCCCTCTCACGCCACCTTCGCCAAACAAAACCCAAAACTTACCACTTCCTAAGCGGTCACTCGATGGTCCGGTTCCAGAGCTTGGAGTTGCCGATCCTCGCATCCAGTCCTTGAATTTCGGTTTGTTATCATACAAATCTTGTGTCCAGTCACAGAAGGGCTGCGCATCATTATCAAATGTACAATCACCCTTGGCTGTAGAAGAACATTAGCAGTCGTGTGTAAGATCTCATGATCACGCACGGAGCACTTCAAGGAACAAATAATCGTGATGATAATGGGGAAATCACAGAAAATGACCTTGAAAATTCGATTTTTTTCATTGCTCAAGCTAAGCTTTTATGCTTTATTATCAATTAGTACATTTCGTCCAAAGTACATACACACATATTTCAAGAAACATTGTTGGAAAAAATAGGCAATCGTCTTTATGAACATAGATTGCTGTAGATCAGTCAAGAACATGCTATAACCATAAAACAATTCCATTCTGTTGTGCTACCGACTAATAAGGTGTTTTCAACTTGGCGTATACACAATTACAAACGATATAAATGGCAATAGTTTTGTTTCGACTTGATTGTTGAGAGTATGTTTGGAAGCTGCGCCTGGACAATGATGAATTGGAAACTGGTCTATCAGTCCTAACTATGATCTCACCCTAGAGGAAAATTCAATACCCCCCGGAATAGAAGCTCACTCACCAGCATTACAATCTCCTAGATTGCAAACAACAGTTTGAGAGGCTGAGCCTGGGCAAGCAGCACCTCCATTAGCTGCGGCTGGGTCATCACAAACTCGTGTTCGCTGTTTTGTACCGTCACCACATGTCGTCGTACATGCGCTCCAGTCGCCCCAGCGACCCCAGTGACCGTTCACCGGTGCTGAAAACACAATGATAAACAATAGTGATGATTACAACGACCATGATAATTCTAGTCACAATAAGAAACAATAACGATGCATAACAATCGGACGGTGAAGATTGTCTTTGTGGTGACAATAACGTTGATATACGTAAATGAAGTTTTAATTGTACAATAACTGAAGCTGTTAATTAGTCACAATGCGTAGAAATGAAACAGTGACAGAAATGATAACGATGTATAAGTATTGTGATGATAACAACGATGATTACAACTACGATAACGATGGCAATAGGCTAACAACTGTACAACATAATAATAACGATTATCGTAACGTCTTTACGATGGCGATAACGATAAGGACTTGATAATCTAATGTGATCCGTGATAACGATTATCGTAACGTCTTTACGATGGCAATAACGATAAGGACTTGATAATATAATGCGATCCGTAATGACGATTATCGTAACATAACGATGGCGATAACGAAAATGATAATCTAATGTGATCACATGATAACAATAATCGCAACGTCTTAGAACGCGATGATAATGCAAGGGTTAAGGATGGATATTAATCATCGAGTAGCTTACCATAACACTCTGCGTCAGGACAGGTGACCAATTCAGTGTCTATACCGGTAGGTTTGTTTGCATCACATGCAGCCATGTTGGCATTTGTGCAAAATCTTGTTCTGAATTTTTTGCAGTTTGAGTCACATGCACTGTATGTGGACCAGTAGCTCCATCCACCGTTGGTCACTGCAACCAATCAAACTGTTGTTAGACAAACTGCATAACTAGAGGATCAGTAGCCTTTTTTAGATTCAGCTAGAGGTTCTGCTTATAACACAGGCCTTTTTAAATTCAGCTAAAAAGCGTGGCCATACAGAAATATTTCAGAAATCACACGCCGCGCGCGCCCCAAAATCCGCCAAAAGGGAACACGAGGAGTCCCCAAAACCCTCTTTTTTTTGCGCGGGACTCTATATTTTTCTTCGTTTTTTCTGAAAGATCTTGTAACAATCTTTCGCTTGGCGAGATTTGAGAAAAATCCTGATGACTTTTCAACATTAAGAAACAATGGTAAGTGCTTCAGGGTTTCACTTTTCAAAGCGATTCAAAGACGAAAACAAATACAATGCTTTACAAAATTTTAAAACTTATACAATTTTTTTCCCACATTGTTGTAAAATAATGTCTAGTTGAGATTGCTTGTGAAAACTACGTCGATATCTTTATTGGTTTTTGAGTATAAATTATTTTTTTTGTTGTGAAAAATGCATTTTTCGGCCAATTGTTCTTTATTACTGTCAAAACATGGTTCTGTTCAAAAATTTTTATCTCGAAAACCGGAACGGGATCATACAGCTTTCTAACCATTTCTCGATTAATCGATAAATTCTCTATAAAATACCTTTCTAAGAAAAAATCGCGATGACTTTTTGTTTAAGTAATCAGGACCCTTAAGGAATGGATTATGATGAATCGTACATGATTGGTTATTTTAGTCTTTGCAGTGGTTTATCTAGGGGAGGGGTGCAGGATTTCACGTCTATCTATTCTTGAATATTTTTCCAAAATATCCTCAGTATTTCATTCTTACTGCGTAGTACATCCCCTCCAGAAGATGGTGCACCCCCCTGAAAACAATTCTGGATCCGCCCCTGCTTGTGCTTCGACAAACAAATGAAGAAAAAAAGAGACCATTGCTCATCTTTCCATATTGAGGTCTAACGGATATTTCACAGCTCGCAACGTTTCTACTGCACATGCTCAATGTACATTTTTATGAACCAATCCCACATGGATTATTGCCCTTATATGTCACTTTTAGACAAATATAGAATTTGTTGTTGAAAGGTTTTTGTAACACGTGTTGAACGTCATAAGCTGAGAGACATACCATTACAACTGTAAAGTCTTCCAAGGGCCACGATATCAGAAACACTGAAACCCACTCTCTGTCCAAGTTCCTTGGTTGGTTCGTGGATAACCTTAATGGTGTCCTTTCCATTACTACTGAATGCTTTATTTCCATACTGCATAATAGAATCTTCATCGTAAGGAGTATTCTGCTTACTGGCTCCTGTAAGTTTCTGCTTGTTAAAGTTACTCTCTTTTCCTGTAAAAGGAGACATTTATACTTAATGGCGCCCAGCTCCTAGAGTTGGAGGTTTGATCACGTACTCATGTGAAAAGCTTATTGAATAAACAAACAAACATAAAAATCAAATAAATGAACGAATGAACGAATGAACGAACGAACGAATGAATGAATGAATGAATGAATGAATGAATGAATGAATGAATGAATGAATGAATGAATGAGTTATACACTGTGGTAAATGATAGGCTTGAAGAAGGTGAGAACGTGACCTCACAAATTTTTCAACTCTAAAAGATACAAAAATCATTCGTTTCAGTACTATTCAACCCCTAAAAGATACCAAAAAAGTGAGGATTTGGCAAATTTCATATTGTAAACCCTAAAAGAGACTTTAAATCGCTGATTTTTACTCCTAAAAGATACGACGAGCATCACCGATCGTTTACCCCCGGAGTCCTGCAATCTTTCTTTTCGCTTCTAGTCTTAAATAGCTAAATATTCCCGATAGATATTTGAACATTCCTCACCATAATAACATAGACAATGTCCTTGATTACTTACTCTTCAATTTTGGATGGAAATAAGTCAATAAATAATTATTCACACTCAAAAACGTTCATCATGAAAAGTGAAACAAAGATATATAAAAATAGGTTTCTTAACCCATCTCCCTCTATTAACTGTGGTAGATATAAAATGCTCAATATGTCACTCAACCGTGTCGCAGTCCCGCAAAAATATGGAGCACAAGTTTGCGATGGAAATTTCCCAAACTAAATCTGGAATATATTTTGCAAGTTTGCAGTATTTCCAGACTTACCAGCGACGATGTTTTCCCACATGATTTCAATTTTTGTGTAACGATCAGGACGTGATTGTTCGTGCCAAAATCCAAGAGCGTGAAGCAACTCGTGCATTACAATTCCCGTGTATTCACATCCTGTTCCGATAGATAATTCTTGAAAGCCAGCTGAGGCATGGATGTTACCAACATGAGACCAGCATCTACAACAGATTTATTCACATTGGTATGATGTGAAATTTTGATCATCATCATCATCATCATCATTATCATCATCATCATCAACTTCATCATCATGATCATCATCATCATGATCATCATCATGATGATGATCATCATCATGATTATCATCATCATCATCATTATCATCATTATCATCATCATCATCATCATCATCATCAACGTCATCATTTTTACACTAACTACCCCTAAAATTCTAGTATGCATACGGCACTTTGATTTTTGTTGAGTGGTACGGATCAGAGGAAAACTGAAGAAAAACCGTTCACGTATGGCATGAGAGAGGACAAGACATCAAACAAACTCAATTCACAAATCACTTCCGTTGAACTAAAATTTGAACCGGGAATACACAGGCCCTGTCAAATGTAAGGGTTCGGACTAAGGGGATTCCAAGCTATTGGAAGATTTGACTGTTCTAGATTACAGACGCTGGGGTCTGCTTTCAATGTAGAGAATCTGTATTCTTAGTGTTCGGATTTTGGATCCCAAGGGTTCGGATTTCAAAGGGTCTGAATTCAGGATTTTAGATGGAGGATTCCGGA
This sequence comes from Diadumene lineata, assembly GCA_918843875.1. NCBI lineage: Eukaryota > Metazoa > Cnidaria > Anthozoa > Actiniaria > Diadumenidae > Diadumene > Diadumene lineata. Next base: position 11,847,072 of record OU974070.1, on the reverse strand, counting down.
TTTAAAAAACAAGGCCGGAACTGTCACTGCTCGGTCACCAATGCCACCCATAACTATCATATATGACCTTTTATTAAGCTCTACGTACCCGGTTCCTTTAATAAAATTGATGTAGTATTGGTCCTTGGAGTTGACGAATTTGATGCAGCTATGTTTATGATATTGTGCAATGGCTCCGTTGATAGCATCGACAGCTTTTTGATTTGCAGCTGATAAAAAAATGGTCGTTTCACCTTTATATCGATCAATTTACTCACACACTCCGACTATCTCACATCTTCTATAAATTACATCATCATTATGATATGTCAAGTTTCGTTCTATGAATGAATGAATAAATAAATGTATGAATGAATGCACGAACGAACGAACGAACGAGTGGACGAACGAACGAATGAATGAATGAATGAATGAATGAATGAATGAATGAATGAATACATGAACGCATGGACGCATGAACGCATGAACGCATGAATGAATGAATGAATGAACGCATGAATGAATGAATGATGGTGTTTAAATGCAGAATATAGTAGAACATAGTGTGACTGCACTAGAAGAAGGAGGTGCTATTGACAGTACTCAGTACTTTTAGTCAGTATTTTTGGATGGATGAATGGATGGATGGATGGATGGCTTAATACTTACCTAGCTCGGGAGAAATGACATAATGTACTGTACGACTTGTCCATAATTTTGCAGCATCTAGTAAGCTTAGGCTTCTTTTGCTGCCTTCATTATCGTCCCCTGGGTCTGGTTTAATATCTCCCTCCTCCAAGTCTGTATTGTCTTCCTCTGTTAATATTGAAAGATAAGAGCAGACAAGAGAGTATGAAATAAGAGACTCATCGTGCTATTTTTAGAAACTCGTTAACAATCTCTGCACTTTTGTCTTGAGATGTTTTGATGATGTGACCGCGCCTCCTGCAATCTAGTCAATCACGTTTCGCTCCCGAAATAACTCCAGTTTAAAAATAGAATGAAAAGATCCTCCTTGATGAGTGTAAAGCCCAACACGGAGGATAAGCTCTCTTATCACATACTCTCTTGGTGCAGACTATCCATTAAGTTTACTAAAATTATACTCATTTTTTTAACTTTTCATTTTTTTAACTCACTGACCTTTATCTAAAAATATTTGAGCAATGTGGGACATAGGATCATTTTCGGGACGAAACGCTCTTGGCTGAATGGTTTATGGCGCGAAACGTTCGTGTTTACTAAAGTATTGAAGTCATTTAACGGTAACGAGCAATTCTTTTACCTTCATTTATTTTGATAATTTCATCAGTAATTGAGTCATCACTCTCTCGGCGTCGAATCTCTGAAGCAGAAAAAAAGGAAACCATATCATAAACATTTGTACTAAATGTTGAACTATGCAGAAATGTTGAGCCCCGATTAAGGGCCCAATTAAGAGAGGGGCGTGAGGAGGGTCCAAATACCGCAAAACCACAATAAAATATGTCAAGATCTCCAATACCGCACTCAAAACGGCCTAATACGTACCGAATACCGCACTAAAAATAGCCAGTACCGCAATACCGCAAGTCCTTGCGCCTCCCTCAATTAAGGTGGCTGTATTATATCAGCAGTGTGCTAGCATTAGAGACCGTAAACATCGCGTATTTTTTTCAAGATGCCGTTGTTAAACCGCCAATCTGAAAATATCACGTGATAATCGTTTTGCAGTGACTTCTCCGGTGTGATGTTGGGGTTTTAGGTTTTCATGCAGCTAGGAGCCAGTAAGAGAAACACGGGAAGGTTTCTAATATACTATATATCCATGCACATTCTGCGTATTTTACGTGTAGAATAGCATCGAGAAATAAGGAATTTCATACCAGAAACAAAGTTAAATACCTCTATCATTTAATCGTCTCTTCCATGGGTTTGCAAGGGTACAACCCACCAACAATAGTACAACCCACAGCTTTATGACCATGGCGTTTAGTCAACTAGTAAATGCACCAAAGTAACATAGACATCCTCTTATATACTAACACTTAAATAATTGTCGACACCTCTAACATAACAAACATCTGGGTTTGCAGGAGGCAGATCTCACAAACGATCATGCAATATCGTAGTGATAAACTACTAACGTTTTTATTGATAATTAAAGAACAGTTAATAAGCAGAGTGAATAACATTTCGATGTTGATTGCTTGTTTTTGGCGGATCTAGAAAATGCTTTCACGTCTTAAATGTCTTTCTTAAATATTTTTCCAAAATATCATGATTACTGAGTAGTGCACCCTCCTCCTGAAGATGCTGCACCCCTTCCTGAAAACAACCCTGGACCCGCCCCTGTTTGCATTTGTTTGTTAATTGAACTATAACTGACTAAATGAGGAGAACAAGAATAAGAAGTAGCTGTTGAAAGAGAAAAAGGGGAGAAGAACAGGTCGTAAGAAACAGAAGAAAGCATGGTGTCCAAGAGGTGTTTCGTGACGCGTGATCTTTTATTAAGTCAAAACGATTTCGTGATTTGTGAAAGGCAAGTTGATTTGCGACAAGTCAAAAATTTATGATTGTTTAACTACTTGATGTTATATTTGAATATGTGACAATTCACAAAAAGAACGTTCGTATATAGTCTCAAAGTTGCCTTGTATTTCTACTGACTGAGGAGACTTTCTGTCGCACTCACTCCCCTTGCATTAACTATTTAACAAACATCTGTGCACATTTGATTTTTGCATTGCGTGAGAAAATCCAGGGAGCCTGAAGATTAACCCTCGTGGCACAGAATAGAGAAACAACTCTTATAACAAACTCTATTAACAAATTGTACGGCTACCGAGTCTGGGTTCAAAACCGGGCCATAGCGGTTAGAGGCTCGAGTCTTAAACACTCAGTCACCCATTCATATTTCTAGTATTTTCATATCAGTGTTCATATATGACACTTGGTCGGCAGGGAAATCATACATGCATTTTGGGATTTTCGGAAATGTCACACGTGTTCCAGTATCTAATAAATAATATAGATTCAGAAAATCATTGTGAAATCTCACATCTGCCATTTTTATGAATATGATAAATTTTGTTGAAAAGTTTCACATGAAATGTTTGATAAATTATAAACCAATACATCAATTGAAACTTTTAGTTTTATATAACTATCATAAGTACAAACAATTAAAGGAATTTTCATATCTGCAAACTTTATCTTGCAATAAATAAGACAACATCCTAGTTTTGCCTTTAACTTTACAGAAACCTTTGGGACTCTTCCTTGATATATATAACGCCTCTTACCGGCAAAATCACTTAGCTGGTAAGCTAAACAATTAATATAACATATCTATCTATCTATCAACACAGGTAATCCACGCTGTTTATATTTGTGAACTTTGCATAAAGAGAATGTATGTACCTTGTATAGATATTATACTCCTCCGAGATTTTACAAATAAAACTCAAAATTAAAGAAATATCGTGCACTGCTTACCAGGACTTAAAATGGCGCGCTTTTTGGACGAGACGGTAAGTACACGTTACCCCGGAGGGGGGGACTCCGGGGATAAACGATCGGGGATGCTCGTCGGAATTTTTCAAAAATACCCCTAAAAGATACCGGACGCTTTTCAAAAGGGCGTGGCTTCACAAATTTTTCATCTCTACAAGATACCAAAAGCAGGGGTTTTAGTGGGTTTCAACTCCTAAAAGATATCAAAAAGTGAAAATTTTGCAAAAACTCTTAACTCTAAATTAAAAGAGACCAAATCGCCGATTTTTACCCATAAAAGATACGACGAGCATCCCCGATCGCTTACCCTCGGAGTCTCACTCCTCACCACCCCCAGCCCCAACCCCGGCACGTTACTTTTTTAATTTGCAGTTTTATTTGTAAAATCTCGGTTATGGAGTATAATATGCATACATTCTCTTTTTGTAAGGTTCACAAATAAACAGCGTGGGTTACCTGTAGTATCAATGAATGTCCTGGGCTTGTTGAAATGCACTTCCCTTAACTGATGTTTAACTGGTTCGTCGTAGCTACTATTAGTTTATGCTATAATCAAATCGACATTGTTTGAACCACCTATATATACACCTGTTTCAGAAAACTTTGTCGGATTCCGGTTTGCGGATGTCGATTTCACGACCGAAGGTACTGTGAGCTTCCAATACAGATAAGAAATAAACAGAAACTTCATTCAATCAGTGTCATTTTCTCAAGGTCAATAAAATGGTATGTGTATCTTCTGTAGTTATTTATTTGTAAAAAACATTACCCATAGACCTTTTCGGTCGTGTTATCGACATCCGCAATTCGAAATCCGTCATTTTCACCGACACTGTTTTTTTAAATAGGTGCATAAAGTAGATCCAAAATTGAACGTGAGCGACGGCGAGATACTAAATGGACTGGAAAAACAAGAAAAAGTTCATGAATCAACTGAAAAGGAACGATTACAAGTTCCTCGTACCATTAAATTATGACCATGAAATCAAGGACCCAATCTATTTTTATTAATACGGTTTGTATAGTCAATCTAGCGTTAATTTCCACGAATTTTAATTTTCGAAAAAATTTTTCATATGGCAAATCCGAGTGCATGGGCATAGAACGCATCATCAGGTGCATTTACAATCATTTTTTTTTTTTTTTTTTTAAATCTCCTTTTATCGCGATTTTCATTAAAGGGACGTTGCCTCGCATGGGTACTCACGTTCCGAGTTCGCTTTCCTCCCTTTGTTGTCATTCATCCTCATTTATTTTTTTATTGATTGTAATGATTGTTTTGATTTGTAGTGTGCCATTAAAGCTGATAAATATGGTAGCTCTAATTAATTGTTTTTTAATGATCTATTAAAGCGTTAGTAGTTTATCACTACTATATTGCATGATCGCTTGTGAGATCTGCCTCCTGCAAACCCAGATGTTCGTTATGTTAGAGGTGTCAACAATTGACATAGTGCTAGTATATAAGAGGGTCTGTCTATGTTACTTGGGTGCATTTACTAGTTGACTAAACACCACTTGATGGTCATAAAGCTGTGGGTTGTCGTATTTCAGTCGGTGGTGGGTTGTGCCCTTGCAAACCCTTGAGTTGATCAAGGTATATTTTTCTAGTTTAGAATATTTTCTACTGCTCTAATCTCAAAACACTAACAAATGTTGCTAGAAGTACTTTTAATTAGTTTTCTTCTCTTCAGAGCAATTTTCATTTTTCTGCAAACTCAAACACATCAAATCTTGCCGTGATTTGGTCTCATCTTGATCTTGTTTGTATAAACTTATTGCAAAACAATTTTTGCGTTGAATAGTTGCAAAGTGTAGATATGTCATTCACCTTATAATACACATTTTACAACAGTTTCTATAGAAACACCTACGCAGTCCTATCTAGTATCGTACTAGTTTAATTTTATCTCTTTGCGTAGAATAATTATAATAAGGATATGTAGTTCAATCAAAATGATGCGCTGGTTTTACAAAGATGAACAAAAAAGAGAATAGAGAACAAAGTTAGAGAGGAAATGAGTGTCACGGGCGTAGAGATGGTATGGTCATGTGATGAGTAGGGAGGGATGGCATGTCACCAAGAGGATGAAAGGAGGTGGATAAACTTCAAGCAGAGAAGGGAATGGACGTTTGTAACGCAGGGTACAGAGAGCGCTGGAAGTCAAGGAAGAAGACGAATTCCAGAGTGATAATATTCCATATTTCTCTCTTACTAAAAATGGTGTATAGGTTTTACCGTTTTTCTGCTTCATCTTCAAATAGATATCCTTAATTGTTCTGCAAAGATTGTTATAGTGATAAGTTGAATTCGCAACCGCATTTTGGAAAAAACGAAAATTATTATTCAATCCGCATGATCATGTGACGTCCTCAAATTCTATAGAAAATTAATGTTATGTCGAAATATGAAGTCTGTACCTGCTAATTTAGGTGAGGAGAAATGAAGATAAATGTACTTTTCGAACCGATCATTTTTCCTCTAGTCCACACGGGAAATTTTGTTACTTTGACAACTATACTTCGTTAAACAAACACATTATAATCGAGGAGAAATCAGTGGGGCAAGTTAACGAAACAAACGATTTCAAACAGAGTGTTTTTGCAATGCTCGTTTATTAATTTCATGTTATTAACTTGAATTGTTACTTCATAATTCTAGCCAATCTCTGGCTATTTAGCTTTATTCTTTGTTCATACGATTTTTTCATTCGTTCTTTGTCCGTTATTTATCCCAGTGTTTCTCTGAAGGTTGATATCAGCTGCAAAATGAAGGAGATTTTCACATGAGTGGTTGTATGTGATATTCTTTTTAAAAAAAGGATAAAACAGAATATTAACTATTGTAATTATAAATTAATTATAGCTCATCAATCAGTGCTGCAAAACTTGTTCACTTTGAGCCGGAAAAAGCACAAAGATATCTTAATTATTGATAACTTTGCATAATCTGCAGTCTTATGTGAAAATGTTCAATAGGATGAACTATGCACATTACTGCAAATTGGCCAATTCGTTATATCAATCGCTGTTTTGATACAATGCTTGAAGAAAGTACGCCATTCGAAATGAATGACAGTCATCTGGGGTTTTCATGGTTAGATGTTCACGTTGATAGATCAACCTACCGTACTGTTTAAGCACATGCACCATCGTTAAACGTGATGTCATCGATCGCGAAATCTGCCCTGTAGTCAAGTCCACATTCTGACTCCAGGATAACCTGAGTATAGAAGTATTATTAATCATGATGTTGATGATAATATAATGATAATGACGACAAAATTATGTAAAGAATGTAAAGGCTAGTATAACTTTGTGGAACGAAGCCCTGAATGCGTAGCACTTTTTTGTCTCTTGCGCATGCAACGGTGATGAAAATTATGATGTCTAGCCAAGAAAGTATGAGCTAAGAGAGCTTATACTCCGTGTTGGGCTTTACACTCATTAGGGGATCTTTTCATTCTATTTTTAAACTGAAGTTATTTCGGAAACGGAACGTGAGTGGCCAGATTGCAGGAGGCGTGGTCGCAGCGTCAAAACATTTCAAAACAAAAGTGCGGAGATTGGTAACAAGTTTCTAACATTAAATAGCACGACGAGTGGAGCCCATGATGTGGTTCGGGGATAAGCTCTCTTATCTCATACTCCCTTGCTCTAGCTTATACCCTACGAAGTGTGCTGAGAGGGAGCGAGCTAAAACAAATTAAACCTTTATATGCAACCTTTTTTTTTCAAAAACAAACAAATGAAATTGTAATGTATTGAAAATTGTGTTGATGCCATTGAACAATTTAGCCCCACATCAACCAATCAAGTATGACAGAGAGCAAACTGGTTTGCTCATTGGCTTAGCGTGCAGTTCTAAAAATAGCTCACTGCACGTTTTTACTCGTGCCGTAGGCAACGAGTCTAAAAATGCAAGCCATTCTCCGTCGTCGTCGTGGTATTTCTCCGAGATTTCGACTTCATTACCAGGGTCCTTCGATAGCGAAAGAGAGTAGACTGGGGACTAGGTTGCTATTGGTTGCTAGGCCAGTGGTCATGTTGCTAGGTATTGGGATTCCTGTAACCATTAAGTATCACTTGCTCGAACAAACCAAAATACTTTCATTGATATAGTTGTCGAGGAAAACGTGTTTGCCTGCCATGTGGTCGAAGAAGATGCCGAAGAAACTCTCTGCTAAAACGATGAGCGTACATTTCGAAACGGGTTGTTTCGCGATCACCTGAGCAATGATAGCAATTCTAACGTTCAAACCAGTTCTCACTAGTCTTAATAATAATTTAGAATTCGTTCTCTATTGGCAGTAAATCTTTTAAAAGCTTTGTAAAGACAATATGAAAGTTGAGAGCTAATATCAACTCAGCCTTATACAAATGGTTTGCTTATCAGTACTAGTGAAAATGAAAACGTAAACAATATATTGCTTTGTTATACTTTGAAAATACTCATACTTTTGACCTAGGAAATAAAACAATTGTTATTCCATTCCAAGAGTATAAAAATTGTAGTATAGTAAATTATATTGCCTTCAAAAAGTGTTCTTTATATATGGAAAAAACGCTTCGAAAATTCAAGACGAGACGAGTGGAGACGGAATGTCTGAAAAGTTGCATACTTGCGAAAAGCCATTCGAAGGCTTTACAAATTTGCATTTTAAACTAAAAAAAAGGCTTTCATAACTTCCTCAACTGTTTTCATTTCAACAGAAAACAAGACATAGATTAAGTTATTTTCTAAAATTCAGTGTCTCAGGAATGTTTAAAAGTCAAAAAGCATAGTTAATTAACTATGCAAAAAGTTGAGAATACTTAGGTGTGAAAAGTTTGTTTACATGTCGGTCGCGAAGTAAAAGAACGGCATGTTCGCGATCGAGTGTATTTGTCCGCGACTTTTAATTTCCCGAAAACTAATATAAATAATCCACGCCCAATGTGGTTTCCGAAGTGACTTTAGGCTAACTTGGTATTAGGCTTGGCTTTTAGACGTGGTATAAGCAATTTCGAAGCAATTTTTTGAGAAAACTATTTTGATAACGAATAGTTGAATCCCCCAGGTCCTTCGGAAATCCAAAATCGAATATCCCCCCTCCCCTTCGGAATTCCAAAATCAAAAACCCCTCCCTCCCCTATGAAAAAAACATTTCTTGAAAACACAAATAAACATGTTTTTTATATCCCTTGTTTCATTATTTTCAATATGGCAAACATTTTTTATCATTCATCACTATTATTTAAGGGCACGAGTAATCGATCGCAGATCGTCTAGTTTTTTTTTATATGGCTGTGGAATAAATAATATGAATAAAACAAACAGAAATAAAATTCAACAAAAATAAACAAATAAATAAACAGAAAAAAATACATAATGGCTATCCAAGAACTTCTGATTACAAATAATCACTTGACAAACTTACAAAATATTTGGATGACGTGTGAGTGAAGTGTTGCTGAAAGGCATTCCACAAGTCAGCTCGATCTTGACCAGGAATCGTAGCTATCTTATTGGTTACACCAGCAGTTGTTTTAATGTAGATATTGAAATTTTTGAAAGTAGCACCTTTGGAATGGTAATAGAACTTAATACATCGTCCACTTGATCCAGTCGCATCGTACTCGGGGCTGACAAGACGAACATATTTCCCTTGAGTATTGATGCAGTCAGAGGCTTCCATGTAGATGAATTTGCCTGAGTGCACAAAACAATATCATTTATAAATAAACCAGAACAAATTGATAAACTACATTTCTTTGTGAAAAACAAAAACAAAAAAACAACAACACACACAAAAAAACGGAGACATCACATTCCTCTCGTGCCATCCTCGCCAAAGGAATCCCACGACTTACCACTTCCTGAATGGTCGCCCGCTGGTCCCGTGTTAGCGCTTGGCGTTGTCGATCCCCGCATCCAGTCCTTGTAGGTTGGTTTATCATCATACAAATCTTGTGTCCAGTCACAGAAGGGCTGCGCATCATTATCAAATGTACAATCACCCTTGGCTGTAGAAGAACATTAGAAGTCATGTCAGTCGTGTGTTCGATTTTCTAAATATCCTTGGATGGTCGATCATTAATCTTATTCTGTTTGTCAAACCCATGAAAGGAATATTTCGTTTTCAAATGACAGAGACAATATGTGGAAAAAACGAAAATTTACCTCAAAATACCAATTCGGAAAAATGTTCGAAACTTTAAAAACAACGTAAAAAATAACCCTTGAAAATCGCCCAACAACCTTGAGTTTCGTTTTCGCAAGGGATGGTGCTATTCCTTTTGGGCAAAGCCTGATTTTTAGATAACAATCAGTCACTCATGCAGGAATCTACAATGTGCTCTGCCTATCAAAATTTGTCCATGTTCGCCCATGTTTTGACATTTTTCAATTGAATAAATGGGGACGAAAAAGAACGACTGAGGACACAGGTCACGACCATCCTCGGTGATAGCCATGCACTAATACATTCTAATTATTAACTACTTATAAACCTAATGCTTGTAAAACTGGATTACATACTATAAATATTAGAGATTATAAAGCACATTGAAACATTAGGTGAAATGCACTATTTAAGGACTACTACATATTGTGGTGTACAGGCTATGAATTAATGGGTCTGAGAAGACTATTTTGTAAATTGCTATGCAGGATCTCCACTCTTCACTTGGGTTTAATTTGAAGCCAATCTTGAAATAAATTTGGAGTATGTGTTTTAAAGTTATAAATATGTAATACAAGGGTCATCTAGTATTACATTACAGTGCATTTAGGTCACTAACCGGCGTTACAAGCTCCTAGATTGCAAACAACAGTTTGAGAGGCTGAGCCTGGACAAGCAGCGCCTCCATGGGCTGGGGCTGGGTCATCACAAACTCGTGTTCGCTGTTTTGTACCGTCACCACATGTCGTCGTACATGCGCTCCAGTCGCTCCAGCGATTCCAGTGACCGTTCACCGGTGCTGAAAACACAATGATAAACAATAGTGATGATTACAACGACCATGATAATTCTAGTCACAATAAGAAACAATAACGATGCATAACAATCGGACGTTGAAAATTATCTTCATGACGATAGTAACGATATGACGATAAACATATCTAATTAAATATCCACCCCTATTATACAAAAAATTAATGAGACGTATAAAAAAGTTTAGTTTTTCAAGATTTCTTCTGAATAAAAGGCAAATAAATGTTTTTTTCAGCCACGAAGCGCGCGCTAAAACCAGTTTCGCAAACCGGCAATGCAATGCAATTTAGCATCTTATAATAAGATAATAATGATTGCCATGGATAAACAGCATGGATAGTAATAATCGAGTAGCTTACCATAACACTCTGCGTCAGGACAGATGACCAATTCAGTGTCTATACCGTTAGTTTTGGTTGCGTCACATGCAGCCATGTTGGCATTTGTGCAAAATCTTACTCTGTATTTTTTGCAGTTTGCATCACATGCACTGTAAGCGGACCAATCGCTCCATCCACCGTCGTTCACTGCAACCAATCAATTATTATTCCAAACATACTTGCAAACAAATGAATCATTTTTCTTTGAGTTTTTAGTTACAGATAACGATTTGTAAAAGACATTAACGTTAACATTTAACAAGAGTATAGAACTTCACAAGCTGAGAAACTTACCATGACAACTGTAACGTCTTCCAAGAGCCACAATATCAGAATGGCTAAAACCCACTCTCTGTCCAAGTTCCTTGGTTGGTTCGTGGATTGCCTTAATGGTGGCTTTTCCATTGCTGCTGAATGCTAAATTGCCATACTGCATAATAGAATCTGCATCGAACGTGGTATTCAACACTGCGGAACTTGTAAGTGTTTGCTTTTCAAAGTTGCCCTCTTTTCCTGTTGAAGATAATAGTGATAATGTAGTAAGCACTGATTACTCGATACTAGTACTGTCATTATAATGTTGATTTTCCCTCCAGAAATATTGATTATGAGTGGCTATCGGCTAAGGAAAAGATAGGTCTGTAGGTGTTTAATTATGTCACATATTTAGATACTGAGATACGCACGGAAATTCCATTTATTTATTTATTTATTCGTTTATTTATTTATTACAGTTTAATGGCACAAAAAAAAACCCTGAAATACAAATCAATAGCCATAAAGACATTTGCAAAGATTTGTCTTAGACATTAGAAAATTCTTGACTTCAGTCTTAAAACTCTTAATATTAGTAGGCTTGCGAATGTTCAAAGGGATAGAATTCCATAAATCAGTTATACGATTAAAAAAACGTATTTAAAAAAAATAAAACACGTATTTAGTAAATATTCGTTCGCTCACTGCACTCAGCCAATCAGAGACGTAAACGATGTTTCTCACTAGTGAAAATTAATCGTTCGCGCTTTTAATTGGACGTACGATATTTACTCATAGACTCCGTTGCAGACGTCTTATGTGGTTCGGCGAACCACATAAGACGTCTGCAACGGAGGCTAATTTACTCACTAGTGAGTAAAAGATATGAATTTTTTTTGTAAAGTTTTCACTGAAGAAACTTTGCCGATTGATCATAAAACGACGCCGCCGTCACACTGCTCTAGAAGGAGCAACCGAACAACAATGCGAAATTCTTCGATGCGAAATTTAGCAATTTTTTTGTATTTTTACATGGTCGTCCGAATGACGGAAATGACGTATATGCAGGTACCTAACATGCGCATTGAGCGATATCCGGTTTACTTTTCTTCCGGTTTTCATATATCCGGTTTGCATATTTAATGCTGTAGTTGATGACCTGAAATTTTCAACACTCTTCATTTCTAATGTAAAAGATTAAGGCCGAGAACGGAGGCAACAAGCGATATTTATCTGACTTTTTACATGATTACAGAGGTTTTCAAACAAAGGTCTTTTATTATTCCTGATTTTGTTTGTATAATCGGGTTCATTAATTGCGTCTCATATGATATTTATATAGCAATGTACAAATTCCTGATTGAACAATGTATGCGTTATATAAAGGCCGGCACACACTAGGCGACAAGTCGCAGCGATTTGTCCCCGCGACATGTCGACTCAGTGTCCACTGGTTCAGCAATCCCAACCGGTTGGATTTCATGCGGCAAGTCGCAGCAACAAAATTCTGTCGCGGCGACAACAATTTTCGCCAAAAAATGTTAGTACGTTACGGGAGGAAATTGTCGCGGGGACAAGTCGCTGCGACTTGTCGCCTAGTGTGTACCGGCCTTAAGACTCATTGTACTCTTTCACATGATTATTGGGATGGAAGCCATGAATGCATGTATTTATCAGAATATGACTGAATACTTTAGCCCCGGGGGGGGGGGGGGGGGGGTACACCCATCAGATCTGGGTAGGGGTGTTCCGCTGGGATCTTGTAGGGATTACCCTGTTTATGACAAAAAATAGCTAACTTCCATACCCTGTTTATGACCAATTACAATTGTTTACGAACACTATATGGTTTGTATAAATTTATCAATTCAGACACACGTGCTGATCTTATCTTTTTGTAAAGTCAACGATCTTATTTCTGCCAATTTCCTGAATGCAAAATAATTTTTCTCATTTTTTGGGACCTGAGTATGACAGGAAATTTGGATTAAATCGGAGATAGAGTATAATTGGATACCCTGTTCATGACAACAAGATCGAAAAACCATACCCTGCGGATCATCCCCGTATAGTCAATATAGGGTAGTACCCCCCCCCCCCGGGAATTTAGCGGATTAAAAGAAGAATTCAGCTCTCACGAAGGTATTCACAAATCACATTGACATTCAAATGAAGCTTGCCAGAGCAAACCAAAGCAAAGCGTTTGAATGTGAAAGCGCGTTCCTCGCTGCCCGAATCCGACGGTTTTCCCATTTGAAAATCATTTCGTCAATTATAAAATTGCCGGAATATACGATTTGCTGTGTAGCTATTCTTTAACGTGCTTAGGAATATGGAGTAAAAGCCTGAAAGGTGTGAATGTATCCATTTTGCCGGGTGCATGTTTGTCGGAAATCAGGCGACATATTCGAAAGAACTGATATGAATTTTCACACGTTTAGAAAAAATTACTTTGGCTAGATACGCAGTGATTATCATTTTCATTCTGGCGACCACTTCTATTTTCGTAGCTTTAAACACTCTTCTACAAAGCAGTAAAATTGCATATTATCAACTAATAATCATTAGCTATCAGTAATGAAGTGTGTTGAACATTTCAGTTCATCAACTACAAACCGTAAATATGCAAACCGGATATATGAAAACCGGAAGAAAAGTAAACCGGATATCGCTCAATGCGCATGTTAGGTACCTGCATGTACGTCATTTCCGTCATTCAGACGACCATGTAAAAATACAAAAAAATTGCTAACTTTCGCATCGAATAATTTGGTCGTATTTTATCGAATACCCTTAAGATATACCTCATTCGAAAGCTGACAGTGAGCAGAATTAACTACATAAATCTCATTCAAAGGGTTATAACCACTTTAATCAGTAACAGTAGAAAGCCAGTCTGAATCGTCAAAATGTACAATAACTTTTTAATCGACTTTTACGTTTCATTCGAAAAGTCGCTCACGACGAATGTAAACATATCTTTTGAAAACAAAATTACATTTACAATTCTCAGTATCTATGGAATGAATAAATTACACGATGGAAAATTCTTGTACGATTTTTATACACTCGTTGATTCGTATCAGAAATCGTTTTCTTGATACTTCTCAACTTGTGCATAAAAACCGTACGCGCGCATTTTCCATTGAGTAATCTCTCTCAATTGATACTTGATTGAAAAAAACTGAATCCTTTTTTAATATAACATTGTAGTCACTTCATATGCCTTGATTAGCAATTACGCTATTTTCAGATGAGATGAAAGTCTTTTTTTGCCTTTGTATATTATTGCTTGAACAGTTAAATGAATAAATTAAATAAACGCAAAAAAAGCAACCTTATTTTGCGTTGACTTGAAGTGAGACTCCATGTAAGCACAACGGGAAGAACTCAAAATGTGAGAAAGTCAGTCAAAGAGATTCACAAGAAAAGGTCTTGCCAAACCGACTTTGCCGCCATGCTGAATCTGGAATGCAAGGTTTGGGGGTATCGTTTCCCGTCGTAAATGTAGAACACAAGTTTTGAGGTTATGTTTTCCAGCCACAAACTCACATTAACTAGTAATGGAGGGACGTAAAGAATGACTTAGGACGCAGGTCACGACCATCCTCGATGATGGGCCTACACTAATACATACTAACTACTAATTACACTGATGCATGTATAATACCATAGTAAGAGATTGTAAAGCGCATTGAGACAAATATTGATAATTGCCAGATCATATTTTCCCGTAGTAAATGTGGAATACGAGGATATTCTCCGCGATAAATCTAAAAAAGTCTTGCAAATGAAATCTGTAAGACTTACCAGCGATGATGTTTTCCCACATAATTTCAATTACTCCGTCACGGTCAGGACGTGATTGTTCGTGCCAAAATCCGAGAGCGTGAAGCAACTCGTGCATTACAATTCCCGTGTGTTCACATCCTGTTCCGATAGACAATTCTTGAAAGCCAGCTGAGGCATGAATCTTACCAACATAGGACCAGCATCTACAAAAGATATAATCGAAATATTCATAGTGGTACAGATTGTAATTTATTACTATTGTCAATTACTATATGGTGCAAACCAATGTTGCTTGCAAGATTATCTTCCCTCGAAGATATTAGCATACTTGTAAGCTACTCAAAATTCGAGACAAAAAATATAGTGTATGTATGTAGATATTGTGATGAGTCCTTCTATGCTTTCAGCTGGTGTGCATGTGTGTTAATATAGAGGTTAGCAATGGACCATTAGATATTTTTTGGCAGGATATTTTTCCATCATGTTTGCTCGATTTTTGAGGGGGGTATTTGCCCACACCCCCCTCAAATACCTAATGGTCTATCCCTTAAGTTGCGATGAAGAGTACAAGTACAAATACAAATTTATCGGAAAATTATAAAATTATATTAAGATTATATAATATTAAATATAAAATTATAAAATGCTTTTACATTGATTTCATGCAGGGTTCACATTGCAATGTTGAAGTGAAAATATCTAAAAAAATGGGTCATTTTGCGACTCAAAATATTTGCATGAATTGATTTCCTTTGTCTATTCTTATTCCTACTCGTCGTCAAACTTAACTTCTTAAGGTCGGTACACACTAGGCGACAAGTCGCAGCGACTTGTCCCCGCGACTGGTCGCAGCGACAATTTCTCCCCGTGTGTACTAAGTATTTTTGGAGGAAATTGTTGTCGCCGCGACTGAATTTTGACGCTGCAATTTGCCGCATGAAATCCAACCGGTTGGGATTGCTGAACCAGTACACACTGAGGCGACATGTCGCCTAGTGTGTGTCGGCCTTTAATCTTGTGCGCTACTGATAAGCATGAACAATACTCGCCCAGACACGTCCTGCTGCCATCATCAATGACCTACCCCGTTCCTTTGATAAATTTGATGTAGTATTCGGCCTGAGAGTTAACAAATTGGATGCAGCTGTGTTGATGGAACTGTGCAATGGCTCCGTTGATAGCATCGACAGCTTGTTGAATTGCAGCTGTTAAAAAAAGAAACTCATCACTAGAAATCCACTACTGTCAGCGGTATAAAATGTAAACAAGCTCAACAATCTTTGAGACCAGGACAAGGTAATTCAACGGAAAAGAGAGGTTTTTCAAAGCAGAAAAAACAATCCAAACAATGTTAAGTTATGTTTTAAATTTTTGGCACACAGAAATCGAGTTTATTATGTGTTCTGAAGAATATAAGAGAGGCATGGATGGATGGAGGGGCGGATGGATGGATGGATGGATGGATGGATGGATGGATGGATGGATGGATGGATGGATGGATGGATGGATGGATGGATGGATGGATGGATGGATGGATGGATGGATGGATGGATGGATGGATGGATGGATGGATGGATAGCTAGATACTTTATTTAGACACGAAAATCCTATCAAAATTTATAAGTTAAATAAAAAAAATTACAAATTTTGGTCTACCTAGAAGCCGTGTGCAATATAAAAATTACAATAATCCGTAAATGGTTTCTTATTAGATTAAACAATTAATTAGTTAAGGAAAATAGTTATGAAGTACTGATGTGGAGATCATATTGAGTTTAGACTTAAATCTAGAAAACGACTTTTCTTTTTTCAGATCACTAGGTAAATTGTTCCACAGTTTTGCACCTGTGAATGCAAAGCTATTTCTGTAATAATCAGTTCTAGCAATAGGTACCTTAAGATCGATCGCTTCCTGATTTATTTCTCAGATTATACACTTCCGTTGTTGTACTGTCTACAAATATTTCCTTGAGTTGTTTTGAAGCTTTGTTGTGGATGATTTTGTGCATCATTATAATTTTGTCTGTCTGTCGTGATTTTTGAAGGGTTACCCAATCTAGTTTTTGAGTACTACATTAGATCTTATCATATATGAGTCGCCAGTTATTATACGTGCGGCTCGATGTTGTAGTTTTTATAGCTTATCTGATAGCGTTTTATCTAAATCATCCCATACAATGCTGCAATATTTGAAATGAGGCTCAATTATTGCCTTATAGATATTGATGACTTGTTCTTTTGTAAAGATGGATCTGATTAGATGGATGGATGGATGGATGGATGGATGGTTTCTTATTAGATTAAACAATTAATTAGTTAAGGAAAATAGTTATGAAGTACTGATGTGGAGATCATATTGAGTTTAGACTTAAATCTAGAAAACGACTTTTCTTTTTTCAGATCACTAGGTAAATTGTTCCACAGTTTTGCACCTGTGAATGCAAAGCTATTTCTGTAATAATCAGTTCTAGCAATAGGTACCTTAAGATCGATCGCTTCCTGATTTATTTCTCAGATTATACACTTCCGTTGTTGTACTGTCTACAAATATTTCCTTGAGTTGTTTTGAAGCTTTGTTGTGGATGATTTTGTGCATCATTATAATTTTGTCTGTCTGTCGTGATTTTTGAAGGGTTACCCAATCTAGTTTTTGAGTACTACATTAGATCTTATCATATATGAGTCGCCAGTTATTATACGTGCGGCTCGATGTTGTAGTTTTTATAGCTTATCTGATAGCGTTTTATCTAAATCATCCCATACAATGCTGCAATATTTGAAATGAGGCTCAATTATTGCCTTATAGATATTGATGACTTGTTCTTTTGTAAAGATGGATCTGATTAGATGGATGGATGGATGGATGGATGGATGGATGGATGGATATGCCCGAAATACTTAATACTTACCTAGCTCAGGAGAAATGACATAATGTACTGTACGACTTGTCCATAATTTTGCAGCATCCAGTACGCTGATGCTTCTTTTGCTACCTTCATTATCGTCCCCTGGGTCTGGTTTAATATCTCCCTCCTCCAAGTCTGTATTATCGTCCTCTGTTGTTGATAATTGTAACTAATTAGTAAACAAGCAAGGATCCATTGTTGGCGTTACCCCATCTTAATCAGAGGACACCATTTTCTCTGTTGATATATTTCATTACTTTAGAAACCCAGTATTTAACCACAATAAGTAACTTTGTTACCTTCGTTAATTAGTAGGATTTGATCGGTAATTGAGTCATCGACCTCTCGTCGTTGAATCTCTAAAAAAAACAAAAAACAAAGCTCATTCTAACTACAGATCCAAAGATTTGCGGTGTTATTTGAGTGACTTACTGGCAGTCACTCAAAGATCAATAAGGGAACTGATGTACCATTAGCAACTTTTAGCAGTCCATTTTTTGCGTACAGAGTATTATTAAAAATCTGAAGTTATCTATTTTAAACTAAAAACAATGTTAGATACCTTCATCACTAAATCGTCTCTTCCATGGGTTTGCAAGGGCACAGCCCGCCAACAATAGCACAACCCACAACTTTATGACCATGGTGTTCAGTCAACTAGTAAATGCACCAAAGTAACATAGAGATCCTCTTATATACTAACACTATGTCAATTGCTAATCCCCCAAATAGACCATATGGGTTTGTAGGAGTGAGATCTCACAGAATAGTACAATACGGGAGTAATTTACTACGAGAGCTTTAATAGCTCATTAAAGAACAATTAATCAGAGAAATGATACACAATGTAAAACGGGAAACAATGTTTTGGAAAAATAAACTTAGAATAAAGAAGAACAATTGCATATCAATTCTTTGAATTTGTTTAGTTGAATTTCTATGTCATTTTGCATGGACTTTTTTGGTTGTGTTCACGTTGTTGTTTGGTGTTTTCATTCAGTAACGTGTATTTTGTTATATTTTTTCAATATTTTCCTATTTTCATAATATTTTGTGACTTATTTTTCTGTCTTTTTGTACTTTTTTGCAAATAGTTTTCGTTTTGCTCTTCTTCAGTAGTATATACGAAATTACAGGCCCATTGTGTTAGGGTTGTCCGATTCTAGCCGAATTCCACTTTAGAATTCCGCGTTTTTTTCTATACAAATTGAATGCAAAGCGCGGAATTTTAAAGTTGAATTCCACTAAATCGGAAAACCCATTAGCTCGATCATTAGTGTCATTTACATAATAATCTTTGAACTTGTTAAAAAAAGACAAGACTGAACGACACACAAACAAACGAAAAAAATTATTAGGTGATTTCAAAAAGCTTGTCGCAGAGAAAATCAAGAGAAAGGTAAAAACAAGACAAAAGACAAAACTTTATTTCAGCACTCTTAGTTACATTGTAAACATTAAAAATAATAGCTGGATTGAGCACTGGCCACTTAGAAATAGTGAAACTAATCCTCGTAGGGCGTAGCTGCACACATTTTTCATCCCTAAAGATACCAAAATCATGAATTTTAGTGGGTTTCAACCCCTAAAAGATACCAAAAAGTGAGACTAAATCGCTGATTTTTACCCCTAAAAGATACGACGAGAATCCCCGATCGTTTACCCTCGGAGTCCCCTCCCCCTGGAACTAATCGAGCTCAGTGACTAGGCCAGTACATCTCTTGAGTTGATAGAACAGTTTTAGTTATAATGGATGGCATAGCCGAAAGGAATCGTGAGTTTTTTAATAACATAAGCTGCCAATAAAATCAAATCAATGATACCGTCTTCACAAAAAGTCCATCGGTGACAGACCGTCGATGGTTATGGTTCGTTCATAAAATTCAGCATATTTACATAGAAGGACCACAATTCCTTTCGGTCGTGCTTCGCCTATTCTTCCACTTTTTGTGTGTACATAAATAAAAATGCCATAAGTGGATGAGTGAATGGAAGGTTTCACGTCATTCACGTATCATATTTCATCGGTGTGGATTGGGCATGGCAGTAATGTTCGTCACAGTTATATAATTATCCCTAACGAGCGGTATTCTGTGTCTGTCGGTTCCGATAACGTTCATCATAAGTGATAAGATATGATTACTTGTCCATTTGGTAGGAGCTTGATGGTATTTTCTCAACAGTAAAGTCGACACGTACTTGCGTGTATAATAATCATCCATTAGTACTTATAGTACTTGTAGATGGATTTTCTTTTAAGGTAATTCCGTAGTTTTGCACTGCGCATATCTCGAATTTTAGAGTATTACATTTCTTATCAACAATGAATACAGACCTATGTCTGAGAAACACTGAAACGTACAAATTCGAACAGTTTTTACATTTTCAAGAAAAAAAAAATACGAATTTCTTTAAATTCGCCGTAGTCTACACTCGGTAAAACCTTAATCTTGATTGAATTTCCGGGATATTTCTTAAAATATCTCGCAAACCAATACGGGCACCTATCTTTTTTATTTCACAATATCATTTTAAATCGTGTTTTTTAAAACATGTGTGATCCATGACAAAATTCTATGGCTAGATTTTTAGATATTTCGATAAGTGTTCCGGTCAAAGTATCGATGAAGCTCGTAAAAATTACAAAATTTTGTTAATTTTTGCTTTATTTCTTTTCGTTGTTGAGTTTTAGTGCAAATGTTTTGCTTCAAATCGGTAGCCCAATGTATAAGGAGTACCTTAAAGCACATTCAAAACATTTGGTATTCACTAAGCTCAGTAAAGAGACACTAATGATGACCATTTTCGAATGTTAGTCGCTAAATTGACAAAAATGGGTCTACTTTAAATTTTTTTCTCTCGAAATCCAAAACGGTGACCCCATTTTTTTTTTATTTTATATTTTTAATGAAAAACTCAAAAAGTTTCACTGTAGAAAGTTTTATCAAAATTCTATTGCTAGTTTTATTATTACGGAATTACCTTAAAGGTAGAACATAATATTTTCTAAGTACCAATATTTTAAAGTAGAAAAAATCCGGCAACTAATATAGTGAATAACAAGAATAATTATCAACATTTGAAAACACAGTTTAACAGCAACATCATACGCAGGAAAACCATGAAATAAAAACAAACTAAATATTAACAAAAAGAGAACAGTTGTCACTATTTAGTAGCACTTTAAACAAAAGAAAACAATAGAATTAGTATAAGATAGCACTATTTAGTGGTATTACGTGATTGAGTAACCACATAGGAAATAAACGAATTTTGTGCTGGCGTCGAAGATAAAAAAGAAGAACTTTTCAAATTTGCAAAAGAAAAACTTAACAATCCTGGATATATTAACATGTTCCCCAGTCGTCTTCTCCTCAAGAATAATTAAAGGTTTTAGCGGGATTGTCAACAATTGACTAAAAATAGCCTGTTTTCTAACAATAGCACTAGTGGGGTTCCTGATGGGGTCTGGGATAGGTTTTCTTAGCTTATTTTCTGTTGGCCAAATTTGCATTTATGTAGTAGTTTCAAGAAGAGAGCGAATAAAAAAAATCAAGTAAAAAATTCTCCTGAATTAGTTTTATTCCAACATAAAAACTTTAGTTAGGTAGGGATTATTCAATACGCATAAGAGGTATTTACACCCTTTACGGTGAGTAGGACTATGTTTCTTTTTAGTTTCTTCATTGCACGATATTCTTCAGTGCTCTCACCACCCCTACTCCCACCCCCACAGTCACTTTTCTACACCTTTTCCAAATAAACGTTTACATTGTTCAAATGTTTTGTTAACCTTTTTATATAGAACCATGATAAATAGACATCTATATAGAAAGTTTTGCTGTTCTGGACAAAATACCTAAAAAAATCTGCTAGGTTAAAAATTGAAGAATTCGCATGGAATTTCTTAAGGTCGGTACAATGTTCACTAAGCGACAGGTCGCAGCGACAATTTCCCCCCGTACGTACTAAGTACTTTTGCCGGAAATTAAATTTTGTCGCTGCGACTTGCCGTTGAACCAGTGCACACTAAGTCGGCGACCCGTCGCCTAGTAAGGCCTTTGAAGCCTCATTTTGGTGTTGTTGTTGTTGTTTTTGTTTTTTGCTGATTTTCAAATTTAATCTGTTTTCTCAATTTTTCTGAAGCTATTAATAATGTGAATGGTTTTTTTCCTTTCATCAGGAATTTTATATATTGTGTTAATTTAGTTGACAAATAAATGACGAAGCTCTTACGCCAACTAATACAAACAAAATACATGTAACAGTAAACCCGTCACGCAAAGTAGTGTGCAGTTCGCCTGCAATGGAGGCTACAAACACTAAAATTGTGCAACAGTTGTCTCTATTTAGTAGTAAATTACACTAATTAAACAAAAGAAAATAATAGAATTAGAATAAAATATCACTATTTAGTGGTATTTTTGTGGCGCACTTTGAGTGCGTGCACTCTAACAGTCTATTGGAATTATCATTTTATTTAGTAGATGTATATCACCAATGAATCACTAGTACATTTGGAATTCATGTCTGGTTATAAACAAAAAGGTGAATAAATTCACAATATTAACGTTTCTGACGATATTACTTATTCATGCATTTCCTTTAATATATAGGTCTAAAGTAAAACTTAACTATCCGACCATAATCTTCGGTAGAGCCGTTGGAGTCAGCCAGTTCAGTTTCGGAAACAGTGCTGAACGTTATACTCACGACTTGACCATTAGCGGTAAAAGATGGCTCGACTTTATTGTAAAACTTCAAAACTGTACTTGGCCCACCGGAGATTCGTAGAGCGACCATATACTCTTGATCAGCCGTTATCTGGAAAATAAACATGTTGGAAATTCAAACTTCTTTCTTTCTTCTCTATCTCTTTCTTTCTTTCTCCCTTTCTTTCTGTCTTTCTTTGTTTCATTTTATGAGAGAGGGTCTCAGTGAAACTCACAACACTCTGGACAATATTGTCTAGCTAATTTATTTATTGTAAAACAAGTCAAAAACTGATACTTCTGTACAATATACACAGGTTTATTATCCGGGGAACTTTTCGGAGTTTGGCGAACCACAGCGACATTTTCAACTTCCGTATTTCTGACTGACAATGCCGAATCGACAGTATGGTTCAATATACTATTCTGGCATCTATCTAGTATACATAGCCCAGAGTGTTACTCTTCAAAATTCAAAGATAATCCACTTCATAGTAGCTGTTGGGGTAATACGTACGATTCTACATTACATCCCCTTTTCAATCTCCAAAATAAAGTTATATCCGCTTGATAACATGTAGCGACTACAGAGCACATACAAATCCTTTATTTCATGTACTGAATATATTCAAAATAAAAGACCTTGTAAAGCTCCAAACAGGTATTTTCATATGTATGATTATCATCGTGGAAATCTCCCCAGTGTATTTAAAACATACTTTATTCATGCTATTGCTAAACATAAATACAGCACAAGATTTACTAAGGGACGGACTATTTTTGGTCAATTTTTTTTTGCAGGAAATTTTTTTCCCATGTGATGGTTGCGCAGTATATTTTCTTTCTCTTTGCACGATATTTTTTATTTGCACATCTGCCGTGCACGATATTATAAAAAATATCTATAATGGTCCGTCCGTAACAAAGAAAATTATAGTCTTCCACATATAAAGACCAATTATGGTAAGTTCAACATGAGATTTGCTGGTGCAATGTTATGGAATTCTTTAGAGGAAAATTTAAAAAAAGAAAAGAAAAGAAAAGTTAAAAATAAACTTTTTCCTAGCTTAAATAATAGCTACAATCCATGTTAATTATTGTAACAATGTTTAATATCCCTTACCATTTTTGCCTTTTCATTTTCATTTTCTTTCGTTATCTTCTTTTTTTCTCTTTGTATTTGTGTGTCATATTAATATACTTTTTTTCAAGACCTCCTGACCCATATATTGTAAATATCTTAATGACTAATTGTGTTCTTCAGTACTTTTACAATAAGTCGATGCCGTAAAATATTTAAATTTATTGTATATTTTTTTAATTTATTTGTAATTAGAGGCATTACTATTAAACATCTTGAATGTTGAATCTTGAATCTTAGTTTTATAAATATAGCAAAAACGTTGGGGAAAAAAAACAAGAAAAATGAAAATTTTGGCTTTTGTGCAGTTTTTTTTTTGGGCGTTCCTGTCGAACTGACTTAAAGGCAATGTCAAACCGACGACTTACCTTGAGACTGTTTTCCCATGCTAATGCAGTGAGAGCAGCCGTTCCAGGTAATGTTGTGGTAATTGTTTTAGACCGGTAAGTTATGGTGCTGGTAGGGTTTCGTATCTGCATATCCACTGTGTATATTGAATTTCCCTTTGTTGGACCTGCAATTGCTATACCAGATAATGGTGTATTGATAATCGTATATAGTGATGTGCTAATATACTTCTTCGTTCGTTAGTTTGTTCGTTAGTTTGTCTGTCTGTCTGTCTGCCTGCCTGTCTGTTACATTGATAATGCAATTTTTTACTTATAGTGTAAAACAGCTTTCATGCAAAGCAAATTTTTAATTTGATGAAATTCCGTTTTTAAATAGTTATTAACATCACTTCCGTCTGTCTGACTGAATGTCTGTTTGTTTGTTTGTCTGTTTGTTTGTATGTCTGTCTGTCTGGTTTTTATTTACCTAAGCCAACTAGATATACGCTGCTAGATGTCTTGAATAGAATCTTGTCAAACATTCCTGGCTTCAGATTCCATGTTAGCTGTTTGTCGTATGTACGTAGCCTCAGCCTACCTATAGGCACTTTATAATGGACATAGTATTAATATCAAGTAGTGGTCAATACATAGACGAAATGTTCGAGATGGCTGACGGAATATGCTACTTGCACTAAGAGGTCACGTGACCAAATCAAGCAGTTCGGTAAATAAAACGAGCACATATAAAAACTAACAACAGCGAAAAATTTCAGCTTCTAATACACAACACAATAAAGATGACAATAAATTAAAAGTCGTGAGATTTTTTAAGATTTGTTCGTTGGGTGGTAAAGAGTAAAGGATTTTACAAACACTGCTATTTCTGTTTCCTTGTGAAAAGTGAGTTGAAACTTGGTCTTTTTATTAACTATACAGGGGAGTTGAGATCACGTGACCTCTTAGTGCAAGTAGTCCATTTGTCATAATAATCGTCGATCTCGTATATTTTGAGCCGGTTCGAGGTAATCATGGATAGAAATGGCGATTCTGATCTATTGGAAAATAACCTTTTTACCGATTTGCTGTGACAATCATCATCGCATAAAGACTGACTTGACTTAACAACTTCGCATTTTTAGGATTTTTTTTACGATTTTTGATGTTTTCTATCGCTTCCCATTTTCATTAAGGTATCACGGAGTACACTTTCTTTCAAAATACACATTAAAAAGAAAACGTTTTCGCAGGCCATTGCTCCACTAAAACATATTGATAAATGTAACAAAATATACATAATTCAAATGTCAATACACTCTTTTGCACGATCTTTATATATTTTATAATAGTTTCATTACAATGTTTTGGTGTTTAACGTAATAGTTCTCAAACTAATGGATAATAAATACCATTGCCGAGTTCTATAATAACTGATATATAATTATCTTAATTAGCACGAACCTAAACTATATTTTCTCCCGATAAAGTTGAAAAGTTCTGGTGTTTTTGTTGAAAAAAATTGATTTACGTTTGGCCATTATATCCGTTCTTTTAATAATCAAATATTTCCTCGCGATTTTATATTTCGGGAGGGATCCGTTTACCTAGCTCCTTTGGAAAAATACGTCCTAGTACTTACATATTTGACAGTGTGACCCCCCGTACCACACACTGCATGAGCAGTTGTATCCTCCGCCAATCAGAGGAATGCACGTACCATAGTTTTCACAGGGATTAGATGAACACGACAAATCTAAAACAAATATCAACGACGGGACTTTAACGACATCAAGATCGAGAGTAAAAAGGAAAAGATGTGTCAATAATGTTCTGTGAGTAGGAGGCCTCCTTCAATTATTACGTTCATGGTTTAAATCCCAGGTATTTTCAAAAATAACCCTAAAAGATAATTTTTTTTCAAAAGGGCGTGGCTTCACAAATTTCTAATTTCTCTGCTTTTTACAGATCTCGTATTTTAAATTCTAAAAGAGATCAAATCGCTGACTTTTACCCCTAAAGGATATACGGGTATACTCACATACGGGTATCCCCAATTGTTTACTTCCGGAGTCCCCAATCCCCGGGGGGCTTACATGTGCCCTAGTTGGAATGTTTTTTTTTTCATGCTTTTTTTTCCATGTTGTTGTTTTTTTCATTTTTAATGTGTATCTGTCTGAAAACTACTTACTTTGTAAAATTGCATTGGCCGCAGTATATACGAAGTAGTAAAATTTGTTGTACAAACCTGTTTGGCAGGTTAATCCAGCCCATGGTGATACACAGGAACAAGTGAAGGAGTTGATACCATCAGTACATATACCATTGTGATGACATGGATTGGACTCACACTCGTTAATGTCTACAAGAACCGGTATCATGATCATGGAAAAAACGAAAACAAATTAGATAACTCGTAGCGACTCTGCAAAATCAACAAAATTGACCTGGTCTGATGACTTATGAATAGGTCAACATCCATACAGCGTTAGTTACGCCTCCTCCCTCCTCCCTCCTCCCTCCTCCCTCCTCCCTCCTCCCTCCTCCCTCCTCCCTCCTCCCTCCTCCCTCCTCCCTCCTAATGCACAGTATACTTTGTCGAGAATGTCTAACAGAACTTACTTGTCGAACAGTCTTCACCAGTAAATCCGGGGGCACATCTACATGATCGTCCAATATCCAACATAGTACACGTTCCTTGGTTCTTGCAGGGTGAGTTAACACAGTCAATAGCTACAGTGATACAAAATGATTGAAAGTATTAGTTTTTCTTGTATAAACAAGAAAGGCAATTTTAAAGGCAATGTCATTCATATGGATAATATGATCTATAAAATCTATAAAAGCCCGATAAAATTATATATTGACGATGCATCTATCTTTATAAAACAATGTTAGTAAATCTACAAATTTATTCATTCATTCATTCATTCATTCATTCATTCATTCATTCATTCATTCATTCATTCATTCATTCATTCATTAGTTCATTCATTCATTCATTCATTCATTCATTCATTCATTCATTCATTCATTCATTCATTCATTCATTCATTCATTCATTCATTCATTCATTCATTCATTCATTCATTCATTGCTTGCTTGCTTGCTGGTCGGTAGGTCGGTAGGTCGGTCACTTTGTTTGTTTGTTTGTTTACAACTACTCACCAATATGACACCTGTCTCCAATGTATCCTGGTAAACAATAACCTTTGATTCCACCATTGGGTAAAACCTCGCACTGGATACATTTAACGCACAGTCCCAAATGACATGGATTATTATCCATGCTTAGACCTAAGGTACAGCAAATTGTGATTTTATCATTGCTACCATACAGCATATCAGGAAATTGCACGAAAAAAAGAAGCGATTTCCAGACACGGTCTCCTCACCTGCCCCCCCCCCCCCCCCCCCCCAGTATGATATCAAGCAATTCTAATTGTTAGGAATCGTTAAAAAAATATGTGAGCTATAGACCTTAGCCCCCCTACTCTGACTTCCATGTCTGGACAATGTCGTGAATCTGTGTGTAATAGTTCTTATCACATGTAAAAAATGGGTGTGTGATATTGAGCAGGTTGGTTCTCCGAAAGCGTTGCCATGATCTGCGGCTAGCGAGAAAAAAGTTAAAAACGTAACTAGCCGCAGATCACCTGTAATATAACGCACACTACCAGTCGGTTAACTTACTCTCAGCGTAAGATAAATACGTAGCTACCAGTCTTTGACTTGCCAGTTGAGGTCTGTTATATATACCAATGGGACTGGCTGTAATCGAATCAAAGTACAAATTCAGTGGAAGACCTTGATGGAGCCCCATTCTCTTTCACACTCGTTTTTAGTCTACCTCCTCGCTTCCGTCACGTGCGTTGAGTAAGTTGAGTACTGTGAGTGATGTTGGGCACAGCGTCTTTAGACCACTTATGAGAGGCACTGCTATGAAATTACAGCGCCGTTATCTAGCTTTGAGAACATATAACTGATACCAAGAGAAAATGAGCTAAGAGAACCTATCCCCCATATTGGGCTTGCACACATCATCAGTCTAGCTATTAAGTCTATTTATTGTCGCCGAGTTATTTTAAGAACGGAACGTGATTGGTCAGATTGACCAGAGATGAAATAGACGAATTTTATGCTACGTCGGAGATAAAAAAGAGGAGATCTTCAATGTTTCCCAATCGTCTTTCTCTTTAGAATAAGGTTTTAGCGAGATTGGTAACAGACTTAAAATAGCTGGGGTTCTAAAAAAAGCACTAGCGGGGTTCCTGATCCGGGGATAGGTTCTCTTAGCTCATTCTTTCTTGGTGGTACTCACCAGACCACACGTCACCATTGGAACTGGTCAATGTTATTGTTTTTACAATACTCGTACTATTGGTCATCACGAGATTAGAAACCTCGACTGCCCTCATGACCATTGACTGTGCTGTATTCCATAGGTTTTTGGTAATCACTGCCCAGAACAAGCCTCGAGAATCAAGACTTATTAGATACGTTTGTTTGTTGATGTGAAGGGCGTAGAAACGTTGTTCTTTGACATCAAAACCAAGTAAGGTCAAAATGTACTCTGGTAAACCTACAAAACAGGGGTTAAATGCTGCAATCACTCACTGAATAAAGTATTTATATCTTTATCGGTCTGTTTGCCTAAACAAACTATCAATCTGTCTGTCTGTCTGTCTGTCTGATTAAACAAATTATCTATCTGTCTATCGGTCTGTCTGACTTAACAAACTATCTAACTGGCTATCGGTCTGTCTGACTATCAATGGCTCTGTGCATTTGTGCGGATCTGTCGTCTCTTTCTATACTTACGAATCCAAGTGGCTCCTCTGTCTGGCGTAAAATGGCATTTCCATTTAACTCTGAGCATAAAAAGAAGACAGAGTGATGCTGTAAGTATATATAGAAAGGACTACAAAAGGTACACCAATACAATCCATCAAGAGAGTATGAGATAAGATACCCAATCTCCCGTATTGGGCTTTACACTCATCAGGGGATCTTTTCATTCTATTTTTAAACTGAGTTATTTCGGGAATGGAACGTGATTGGCCAGATTGCGGGAGGCGCGGTCTCATCGTCCATACATCTCAAGACAAAATTACGGAGATTGTTAACAAGTTTCTAAAAATAGCACGACAAGTAGAGCCTCTGATATCTCTGATATGGGGTCCGGGGATAAGCTCCCTTATCTCATACTCTCTTGACTCCATCTACTACTCACCCTTCAGAATTGCAAGTGTACAATACATTTGTCCATGAAATCAATAACAGGCTATGTCTAAAGACATCGTCTACTGTAGTTGTTTGAGAAGAATATATAGAAATTAATAATCGGTTTAGTTAGAGAACAACAGTCAATTCCACTCGGTCGACCAATTACACAAATCAACAAATCTATCAATCAATCCTCCAATCAACCTATAAATCAATCAATCAATCAATCAAAAACTCAACTATCTAATCAACCAATCAACTATGTAATCAACCAACCGATCAATCAACCAACCAACCAACTAACAAATGAACCAACCAGCTAACCAACAAATTTCCAACCAACCAATAAATTAAAAATAATAGCCAAAAATTATCATTATTATCCTAAAATCAACGAAAATCAATCAGTCAGTCTATCAATCATATCAATCTATCTATCAATCTATCAAACAAACAATGTCTACTCACATGGTAGCTGTGTGATTCCTGTGGATTGTGGATCACAGCCATACAGCTCTATCTTATAACTGTATGCCTCGTAGCTGTTGCTACCGTACGGTGGTATAATGACCCTCACATAACGAGCTTGGATTACAGTCTTGAAAGCTTTGACTAATATCACTTTAAATGAGCTGTTTCCGCGAAATGTTCTCTACAATGAATGAAATGTATAGCCAATAAGGCATGTGGGTTGGGCTCGTGAAAAGTGTAGATAGCGCATGAGCAGTAGATAAGTTGTAATCCGTAAAATAGCCGTTAGGCCCCAATAGTGCAAGGTGTGCAATGACCTCTCAGCCACAAAATCTCACAATTTATCAAGAGACAATGAGCTACGAGAACATATCCCTAAACTCCATCAGGAACTCCGCTAGTGCTATTTTTAGAAACCAGGCTATTTTTAAACTGTTACCAATCCCGCTAAGACCTTATTATTACTCGGGCTGAAAAGACCCGAGTTATAATTTCGCGTTGGTTTTTTTTTATTTTTTTTTCGATCTGTCGGCATTTTAAATTTTCCGCACTTTGTATTTCTGTCGGCTCCTGGTTTGTGATTGGTTGTATTTACTAATTCGATTGTGATTGGTGGAATCGATCGCCACAGTCTTGAACACGACGATCGTAGATATTCTAGTTCTTTTATTGACAGGCAATCAACTTCAATCTATCTTCAATTTATTTCATCTTTTTTTAATGTTTACAATACGAATTTTTTAAATTACAGTATCTTTATTATAATTTCATATAAACAAAGTGTTGTAATGTTTGGCTTATAAAATCCGAGACGTCAATGTAAACGCTTCACAAAACTTCCACAGTATTTATGCATCGCTTACTGTATTTTGGATTTGTGAATACTGAAAAGAAAAAGGAAAAATGTCAAATTATAATTTGGCAAATAAGCAAAAATGATGTGACTGAAGCACAACTCTTGCGACACCGTCGCTTCGTACATAATTTTGATGGAAAACTTTAGTCGAGCAGATCAGATCAAATACCACGATGTTGTGACCTCTAGTCAAGTATTTTGATTGTCAGCCGGTGTTTGTATCAGTGAAGTTTGTTGAGGGAATATCATTTGATTGAACATTATGTTTTTGCTCAAAGCGATCGGCCATAACTGTCTAGCGAGTTTAAATCAGTGGAATTTTAGCAATAAAAAATGAACTTCATCGCTGCTTGAACAGTTTGATATTCTCATAATATTAATCGAAATCCACATTCTTTAGATCTAGGATCATGGTTTGTCAAAACGGTTATTTCCTGTAGTAACAGTGAAAATGTAACTAAAGTTTGGAATAGAACAACAAACTTACCGCGTGTATTTTCAGCTTCGGTTCAGTTTAGATTTTCGTCAGTTTTGCTTCCATGTAAACTTTCTTATCAATCAAAAACCATTCCAATTACCTCTTTTTCAAATGCAGATTAGTAATTGATTCATAATTTTCAAAATAAACAGTAAAATTGGAATATTTTTCGGTGAAATTTAGTCTACTTTGCAAAGCTTCTCGAGTGATTGTTTTCTTGTTGGAATTGTCCCACTACCCCTTAGTCAAATTTTGTCATTACACAGGAACCCCAAGAGGAGAAAAAGCGGTAGATTGTAACAGTGACAAAGAGTATCAAAGAAAAGACAGACTAAATGATAATAATGGGTGAAAGCTGGTATTGCATAGTCAAAACTCAGCATCATTACAGTCACTTCATACATGAACACATAACTGTTTCGAAAAGCAATAAACATAAAAATGGAAAATTCCTTTATTATAAAAAGATCAATTTTTTTCATCTCGGCATAGTTTTATCATGTTTTTTTCATTTGTTTAGTTTAAACTCTTGCAAACGTTCAGCGAAACAAACAGATAATTTACATAGGTCAAAAAGAAGCCCGAGTTCACGCAGATATGCGTCTAGTTAACAGAAAAGGACTGGGGAACATGTTAATATATCTTTTGCAAATTTGAAGAGCTTGACAATGACAATGACTTTATTTAGTACTGTTGTTTGTAAAATTACATTTAGATTAGAGATTTATAACTGGCTTGGCGGTACAGGCTGCCCATAATAACCATGTATAGGCTAACCAAGATAGGCAGCTAACTAAGTAAATTTACAAAAGTGTATCATGGTCAAAAATATAGGTATATATATATATATATCAATTAAGCAGCAAGAAGCAACAAAACAAGTATAAGCACAGCAAAATGAAAAGGAAAAAGTAGTAAATGGATCTTGTGAGAAGTTAAATATTCAAATATTTGAATTAATACGTACTATATATTACCCTAATATTTCTAACTATATTGATATGAAGGTGAAACTAGAGAACCAAAAGACTGTCTATTAAATCACAAAGTGGGTTGGATACAGTACAGTTAGTTTTTTATCTTCGACTACAGCACAAAATTAGTTTGTTTCCTCTCTGTTCAATCTGACCAATCACGTCCCATTCTTAAAATAACTCGGCGACAATAAATAGACTTATTTTCTCTTATAATTTATCTACTGCGCAAGCTCTATCTACAATGAATGGTGAACGTTGCTGATGAGAAGAAGAAAATCTATTTGTAAGAAAATCCAGAAAAAGCGAACATCAAAAGAAAAAGAACTAACATGAACAAATGAATACACCTCTTTAACCTAATAACGACCAACAATGATTTCTTAAGGCTACTGCCTATAGTTTCGAGACGCTCGACCAAAAACCAACCCACAGTTTTGAGTATTTGCCCAGTTACTATAGAAAGGTTCAAGTTTTTAATGATGTATTTTTTGTTTACATAAGTGTTACCATGGCAACGGAACAATGGTGTCATAAGGTTTACGTTTTGCTCATTTTACGCGCTTTTCGATCTAAACTTTTAAAACCACACCCATGTTGTTTTCTTTTCTCGATAGTGAGTGTAATTAGATATTTGTCAATTATGGTATTCCAAAAAGCATCCAGGAAGAGGAAGGCAGAGATTTTAAGTAATAATGTCAGAAACAGTAAAGAAACAACTTGCACGAAAACGCAAGGAATTACTAGCGCAACACGCCGTTGTTCCGTTTGCCTCAAATTTGCATATTACGACAAGGCAGCACGCAGGAATGTGAAGATGAAAACAACATCAAAGAACTGAAAATCACGAAAGCGACGGTGCTTTAGACATAGTCAATTTTGTTTTGAGCATGTTAGAAAACTTCAATCAACTTTGAATTCGGGGAGCATTTTGAAAATATAGTCAAAATTGACTGACAAAAGTTATCGACGATTTTTTATTTCCGATCGGTGAACGTAATTTTTAGACATTTTGAGAAAAATAATGTTCAAAGTTATGTTTACTTCGATGATTACTGACTAAGATCTGTTGCACTATATAACCTGAATTTTTACAGGAAGGTAGCCTAATATTTGAGAAATATTTGGACGGTATTATAATGGCATAAGTGTCTTCTTCCGCCAAAGTTATCGCAACACTAACAAACAATTATGAATTTATGGGTTAAAAAAAGTCGTCTCTAATAACTCAAAATCGGCTTGATACAATTTTTTTCTAACTCCGTATACTTTGAGGCAATTACTTGAAAAATACCGTCACGGGTGTGGTTTTAAAAGTTTAGATTGAAAAGCGCGTAAAATGAGCAAAACGTAAACCTTATGACACCATTGTTCCGTTGACATGGTAACACTTATATAAACAAAAAATACATCATTAAAAACTTGAACCTTTCTATAGTAACTGGGCTCAAAACTGTGGGTTGGTTTTTGTGCGAGCTACAGTCATTTGAATTTGGTATGGTCCAGCGTCTCGAAACTATAGGCAGTGGCCTTAAGTTTGACTATATCCTGGATACTTTTAGTACAACCATATCAAAGATATGTCGGAAATAGATACTTTTGAAATTTGTTTTTGGAGCTTTACAAGAAATATCAACAAAGTTATGGAGAAATGAAAATACAAGGATTTGTATGGAATTCTTTGTTGAGGCCTTCGTAGTCTTGTTTTAATGTTTTTTGACCTTTTTAAACTCATACCTTTAGGAGAAATTGACCTTTTTCTGCCAAACTTTCAGAACTCATTATTAGCTTTGATATGCATTTTTAAAGAATTTTTCCCTTCACAAAAACTGTTTTTAACAACAATATGTTAATTAGTGTTGCCGAGTTTTGAAAGTTGTCTATGAGACCTAAAGGCCGGTACACACTAGGCGACAAGTCGCAGCGACTTGTCGTCACGACATGTCGCCTCAGTGTGCATTGGTTCAATATTTGTCGCCAATACATCTGATTTTGTCGCTGCGACAATTTTCGCCAAAAATAACTAGTACACACGGGGGGAAATTGTCGCTACGACCTCTCGCGGGAACAAGTCGCTGCGACTTGTCGCCTAGTGTGTGCCGGCCTTAACTTGTTTGATAGACAATCAAGAAAAAGAATTCACGAATAAAGGTAAACTATCAAGATATACCGCTTTAAGTTCCAGTCTCTTGTACATCGTAAACATAAGCCCATCGCTGCTGAAAGACAATCGTGTATTGTCTACAGGAATCACGTCATTATTAGGCAATCCTTGAACAGCAACCTTAATAAACAAGTAAAACATTCATCATTATCATCGAGTTTCTCTCGCGTGGCCGATCAGCAACTATCGAAGAGCTTTTCCATGAAGTGCACTTCAAGAAATCGAATGAAGTCCTTCTTGTCCATTACGATTCATCTAGCTTGTTGTTTCCTGGTAGTCTGCCTTGTGCGTCACCAAATGTCACGTCATGTCATGCCATGTCACGTCACGTCATGTCATATATCATGTAGTATGCTCACCTAATGTCTCAATGCGCTTTGCAATTCCTTATATTTATAGTATGTTTGAGATTGGTTAGAAGTTAGTATACATTAGCGTAGGCTTATCATCTTCACCTCAGTCGATTTTTTACGTCCTCCCATTACTGGTTAATGTGAAACCTCCACTTTAAAGTCCTTATCCGAGAAAACGCTAAATCTAACAATTATAACTGAATCGAAGAACATTCTCCTCAATTATATTAGGACACTGAGTGGTGGTCCGGCTGAGGGTTCGAACCCTCTCGCTTGACAGCCCAATGCTCTCTCAACTTTCTAAACCTGTCAGTCGGTCAAACTACGGTATATGTAATGACAGAAACTTTGGTGATAATTTATTAATAAATTTGACGATTCATTAATAAACGTGATGAGTTATTAAAAACTGATACCTTAGTGCGTTGTTGATACAGCTGTATTTAGTCTGTATACACGTATGTGGTGATTGTTCTATAAACTAAAATCTCAATACTTAACTATACATACCATTTGTATCTGTTTGGCAAAGCCCAGGTCAACTTGCAAGAAATTCTGCAGTATCGGTACTAACTCGCCCTGATGGAGTATCTCTTTGACAGGAGTCCATCCTGGACCTTCAGAGTGAAGACCCACGTTGTATGTTTCGGTGTTTGTATGTCGACTTGATACTGCTAACTGACTGTCATTGATCTTCCCACTAGATAAACCAAAAGATCCAAACGACGTACAAGCTACAGAAAACAAATTCCAGTACGATCAAGTATCTATTAAACTGCAATACCAAACTACTCATTTGTTGTAAATACCTGGACCAAAGAACTGGAATTGTATTGTCTGTTCAAATGTTTTGCTCTTGTTTCCAGATGACACAGAGGTTGTGTACTCCAGGTCGACAAGCAGGGTTGCATAATGGAATGCATTGTCTTGAAAAACCTTTCCTGGGTCCACTGTGACATTGAACAGGACATCAATTTTTTCCACAAGTTTTAATTCGTCAAACTGTAAAACAAAATGGGGAAACATCTTGGCTGAAACATATGTTCCGTTTTTTGATGTCCTTATCCGTTGTTGTTGATAGACTTTGACAGCCCTACATTTATGACTTGGTAATGAAAAGCTAAAATATTCTTTGTGGAGGGTAAATTTGTTTGAGTGGATTTATGTGTAATACCTTCAGCGTCACGCTTTGTTGCGTTACCAGCTGTTTGTCAGGTTCGTTACTGCCTGGCTGTGATTGGTGGCTTTGATATTTTAGGACACTGGGGACCGAATATTTAATTGCAACGGAAACCGCTGACTCTGTAGATACTGCTTGGTGGCTCACAGTAGTGCGATAAGTTGCTACATCCCTGAAAAAAAATACGAGAAAAGACAAATGACCACATCGACAAAATAATAATAATAATAATAATAATAATAATAATAATAATAATAATAATAATAATAATAATAATAATAATAATAATAATAATAATAAGATAATCATAATACTCATTGACAATCACACAAAAACATTCGAACACAAACTGAACCAAATACATGAATAAAGGACATAGATGTCCAACAACAAAATTTAAAATAATTTTGGAGTTTTTGTATTAATTTTCTTGTTTGTTTTCAATAAGCATTAAGTTCGTCAATTTTACATTCATACGTAGGGGCTGTTTATATGGAGTGAGCCATCCCGGTTTACCGGGCTAGTTTCTTTTGTTTTTACGCTGATAGAACCAAAAGAAACCAGCCCGCTAAACCGGACTGGCTCACTCCATATAAACAGCACTTTAGCCTCTTTTGTAGACGGGTTTATTTTGTCACGCAATCTAACTAACGGAGGCTTGAGACTCCGGAGTTAATGTCCACCTGATGTAAAAATCAGCAATTTGATATCTCTTAGGAAAACCTTCACTGCTAATGTTTAGAAATCCAGTCATAAATGAATATATAAATAAAACTCGTTTTGGTGTATTTCATAGTATTCTTTTGTTGTATCTTTAAGGGGATGTGTTTAGCCACGCCCTTTTTACAAACGTCTGGTGTCTTTTAATTTAGGCGTATTTTTTATAAAATTCCGACGAACATCCCTGGTCGTTTATCGCCGGATTCTTCCCCCTCCCCTTCCCCCCTCGAGGGTGGGTGCTTTACGGTCATAATCAGGCTCATTCTTTGTGGACACGTGACTCTTACCCCTGTAAATATGGTGGATGGCCAGTAATAGAGGAAGACTGGTGAAGTGCAGCATCTCCTGTTACCTTGGAGACCAATGTCATATATAGCAATAACTGAAAAAAAGCTCATTGTGAGCTAACAATTCTATAGTCCAGTCATTTAGATGACTGAAACCAGCACGTACAGTGTTGGTATCTATGGTTGGCTGTGATTCATGTCGTCCTAAGTTTCACACGGACCTCACAACTACACACAATTCTCGCCAAACAAACCGGTTTTTAATAATACACAGACTACCAAAACTCCCAGCCGTGCATGGATTCGACTCCCTGCCTCTGAGCTAAAATTGCAGTGGCTCATATTGTACAAAGAGTTAGCTTATTATTATTTTACTCAGTAATATAAATCAAAGCTTATTCTTAAATACTTTTTTCAAAATGGTCCCCTCTTTACATTTCGCAAAATTGCTCAAGTCTTTTGAAAAGTGGACTGATCGAGTCGCCTTCAAACTTATTTAAGGGAGAAAGTGTAACCAATAAATTTAAGAGTATCAATTCCAACCGTTTTATTGCCAACATTAAACATAAATAGCATGGGGCAAAAAGCCACAGTGATGTCTAAAATAATCTTTAAAGTAATTTGAAAACAAAACTGTAAAAGATTTCCTTTTGCATCGTATATACAAGTATTTTGTATCAAGATAACAATTTTTTTTAAATCTTGGCTTCCTTAATTAGTTTTTTATTGTCAGTTTTGCACTGTGGGATTGTTTTGGCGGCCCAATGGCTCTTATTCAAGCGTTAGTTTTGTTTATTTTCGGCCTGCTATATAACTGCATGCATGTGATTTATAAAACTAAGAAAGAGCTAGAAGAAAGCCGAAACGTCAGTGTATGTGCTATTTGATTTCAATTCATGAAAAAATGAAAATAAAGAAGTTAAAATAAAGAAGTTAAAATAAATAAGATTCATATGCGTTCTCTCTAAAAGTATGGTATGAGTACTTTACTTGAACGCCGCGCTATTAGTTAGAACTGATTTTCTATGGTTTTTTTGTTTGTTTTAGTTCGTGATTTGTCACGATTGCACACGATTATTTCAAAAACTCTAACGAAGAAAACTATCTTTGAAATCTCGTAAGGAAAAGTGGTTATTACAAAGTAAAACTATTCATTAGCTCGAGCTCTGTGTGCCAAACTATATATTTCAAATTGTGCTGTTCTATTGCAGTTTAATTCATCTGTAGTTTTAGCTAGTTTTTGTGCGTGTAGTTTTATACCTGTATGTAACTGCTGTACTATCCTTAGCCTATCAGGGGCGAATTTATGTTGGTGTATCTGGCAATCAGGGTCGGAAAGTGCTTAGTGTTAATTTGTTTCACAAGAAATCTTGGAGTGCGCAACACTAAATAATGGAACAGTATTATCTGTGATGTTTGTGTTTATACCATGGCACAAATTATGTATTAATCTTTTCTTGTACTTGCCAAATAGACCTGTTATATAATGTTAGCTAATGCCTATCTATGTGCCGCTTTTTACCAGTTTACCTGGATTGAAGTTGTGACCATGACTGATTCAAGCTTATGACAGCCGGTCAACATTATATAAGGTCTTGGTCTCTTTTTTCATCAGTTCAGTACCTGAATTGAGGTTCACCATGACTGATTCAAGGAACCAAATGTCAAGTTCGTGCACGGTCATTTATTAAATATTTCCAAACTTCTTTGTCTGATTACCTGCCGTCATTTCATAATTGATTCATATGTATTAAGACCAACTTGACAGTAATATCTGAAGAACAATGTTTTGGCAGCTTTGTAATTGGATAAACCAGCATAGCTAATTGGGAGATTTATTAAACTGCTGATCGGAAAAGATCTATGATAAATTGCTTATAAAAGTTAATATTCCGGGAATCTTTTAATTTCACAACTTGCAGAAAATTAAGGAAAACATTTTGAATAATAGATGACGAAGTGCAATCTAGACAATACAGACTATATTATTGATTCATAGGTAAAAACTAGTAAGAAATACTAGGTAGAACTGCGTCGCGGTTTTTCTAGAGAAACAGTTGTAAATGTGATGATAAATTAGACACCGTTGAATGATTGTAGCGAAAACTAGTTTTCGCTACAATCATTCAACGGTGTCTAATTTATCCAGTCACATTTACAACTATATTATGGATTCCAATGATTATGATTTTAAATCGTTGGTCCCTAGGGGGGACTCCAAATTAAAAGTATCAGTTACGCTCATCAGGTATTTTGAAAAGTACTCCTACATACGAAATGCCTATAATATAATACCAAACGTCCTGTAAGGAGGGCGTGGCCAGGCAAATTTTCAACGTGAAGTTATATCTGGACACTTTAAGATCGATAACAAAATGACGATTTTTCACCCTTAATAGATACGACGAGTATTCGATATACTTCTAAATAGGAGTCCCCCCCGAGAAAAATTACAGAGTAGTATATTGCCGAGCTCCGGAAACATGAAAATCGGTGAAATAGCAGGTGACAAAATCTTTTGAAAAGTCACATAATGGGTAAGGTTTAACCCTAGAAAACGGTATGTATTTTCTGAGTTAAAAAAACAAATAATGGTTTTCTGCAGATTTCATAACTGATCATGTTTTATAAGTAACATATTATTTTCTACCAAAAAAATGAGTGTATGAAACTATTTTGACCATGCAGTGTCACCCTCTGAACTCATGCAACTCAAAAACCATGATCTCACTGACTCCTTTTAAAAACATCAGTTCACAAAAGTATTTTTTTCAGGAAGATCCTAAATAAAAAAAAACATTGATGAGTTTGATGACAGGCTAAAATTTTGTACGATTGATCCGGCTCATTTTTTGTTCGAAATTCAGTCAGCAATTAAAAGTTTATATGTGTGGTGTCATATCTGCGCAAGCCAAACTGAACAGCTTTTTTCAAAGCGCTAAATGTCCTACTTTTCGCCATGAATAATTTATAACTTGGCCGTAATTTTTTAAATACATTCGAAAGCTGAAAATTGACCAAAAAATCATTATAAGGCTGGTTAGTAATAAGTGCCAGCCGGTAATTGAACAGACTACTTCAAATGCTTATTATTCGTGTAGAGCTTCTTACGACACTTTTTGGAGCTTAGTTTTCAGTAAGTTTCGCACAAAAAATTCAGTGCCGTGAAGGTTAAGTGACGTCAGTTATAAGTCTGGGTTACCTGTGTATGCGCCTCGGTCAGCGGCAGCCTACAGCAGCAAAGAAAACCTACTTCTAGTTTAAAATGATTATAATTGACTAAGAAAATAGAAATTAACTGATAAAAGAACGACAAAATGGGAAAAAGTAAGGTTAAAGGTAAGCGTTAGATCTAAAGGTGTTTGAATTTACTAATATAGTGATAAATTGAGGCTAAAAGTTCAAACGATTTGAAACACGTTGTATATCATTGTTGAACCTCGGAACGATGTTATTTTGGTCTGTGATGGTGAAATTTTGTCATATTTATTTTCTGTCGTATAGGACAACCTCAAGCTTCACGAGCTGAACTGATGGTAATGACAGTATCAGAGATTATTAAAGAGTTGATAAGTGCTCACGAGAAAGGCGAAAATGTGAACTTAAATAAGTAAGTTGATAATTTTCAAATCAGTCTAGAAATGCAAAAGTTCAACAATATCGAATGGAATCGATCTTTACGAAAATCAAATATCTTTATAGAGTAAAAGGTGCCGCTGCAAGCAAGTACGGATTAAAAAGTCAACCACGTCTTGTTGATATCATTGCTGCTGTTCCTCAAGCTTACAGAAAGGTTGGACAAGAGTGATATACTTCATTTCTCATTTTCCTTTTCTTTAAACTTCTATACAATTTAGATATATTCTTCATAATTTGTGTGACCAGGTGCTATAATCAATATGCATACTTCCATGTTTACTTTTTTATAAAGAAACAAGGGAGATAGACTAAAACATACTTAGACAATAGGTATGCATATTTTCGCATAGTGCTGTAAAATGTTTTTTAAATCATTTTTTGGGATGTATTCCAATGCTTAGCCAATCAGAACGCATTAATTAAACAACTAATCATAAGAAATTGGTTAAAAAAATCGATATCAATCCATGAAAATTGATTGATTTTGGTCGATGTATAATCAAAACCATTATCGTATAATGAAAACATCACTTGGTATTGCTTGACAATCAAAGAGATAAAAACTAATAAGATACTATAGGAAAATTCAATAGATAACGAGGGAATTCCACATTGAATTTCACAAATTTTTGAGAGGCTGATGCAAAAATGGGATGGGTCACAATTTTTTATGCAAAGCTTAATGAGAATGTACATCAAACTATTTAAAATTGCCTTTCCAAAAAAGGAGGGGGGGGGGGGGCTAGAAAAATCATGCATTGCACCAGCACCCCATCCTGATAATTGATGACCCTTTTTTTGATAAAACTTGATAGCTTCAAAATTGAAGCAATAAGATTTTTTTAAATCTTCATAATAAAGAAGGATAATATGACTAACTGACAAGTCTTGCATACAATTAATATGTAATTTAAAAATAAAACTTCATATATTTAGTTTTTAAGAGAAAGTATGTTCAAATTTTTTTAAATCTGGTGCTCATTTTGAGCTGTCTGAAAAATGTTTGAGATTGAAAGATGATGTGACGAGGTTATGCAAAGAACGTATTCTTTTTGCTTGTAATAACAAATGCATATAATGCTACTCTTTTAATAGTATTATTGTTAATTATTATATTTGTATATTAGGTATTGGTTCCGAAACTCAAGGCAAAGCCAGTCAGAACTGCATCTGGAGTAAGTTTATTGAAAAGATGTGTGTCTGTTTACATGTAATTAGGCTTATTTCTTGGTAATTATGTATTGTCACTTTGATCTAATGTCTAAAATTTAAGGAATTATTTCATGATGTTGAGTATGATCATTTTAATGATGATTTGTTTTGATGAAGATGTACAATAAATGGAAAAAAGGATTTCAATAAATATAATTTTGCTTTATTGTACATTTTGTAGATTTGACAGAATTTCTAAAGAAAACTTTTATAATTACCACATACAAAATTATTTACAAAAGTTCTGATGTTAAATGAATTTTTTTAACAAATGATAGCAGTCAAGTAATTGACTTCACAGTACCTTGAATTACATGTACCTTGGATTGGATGTTTATTACATTTTTTTTCAGATTGCTGTTGTTGCTGTTATGTGTAAACCTCACAGATGTCCTCATATTAACATGACAGGAAACATCTGTGTGTAAGGAATTTTTTTTTTTTTCAAATATTGATATACCAGTATATTTGAGGGGTGGATCCAGGTTTATTTCAGGGAGGGGATGAATCATCTTCAGGAGCAGGCGCACTAACCAGTATTCTGAGGTTAATTTGGAGAATTATTTGATAAAAAAGAAATTAAAATCTTTCCAGGAGGGGGTGCGCACCCTCTGCACCCCTCCCGTAATTCTGCCACTGTATTTAATTAAATTAAAAAAACATTGATAAGTAAAGTAGAATAGAAAGAAAAATAATATGTATAGGTAATAAGATGGTTTTCGAGTTCAATTTGGAATTAATTTGCACAAGTTTGTTTTTCAAAGAGTTCGTAATTTGGCTCTTTGAAAAACAAACGAGTGCAAATTAATTCCAAATTGAACGAGAAACCATCTTATTACCTTTTAATAATATACTTGCAAAAAATTCAACCATTTTGTCAATTTTTAAAATCATATGAGTGAGATTTTGATTTAAATTTGAAAGAATGTGCGCCGATGATGGAGTGATGATGTCGTCATTTAGCGCACGCTCAAAGCGAAAATTGAAAACTTTTCAACAAGATCTCACTCAGTTTTTTTACAGATTTCTTGAATATTTTTGTAAAATTTAAAAATTTTTGCAAATAGAAATGTTTAGAAAATTAAAATTATTCTCTAGATTAGTAAAAATTTCCAAAAACATTTACCGGTAGTTTTAGGGTGTATTTTGTCTTTTAAATCAAGTTGTAATTTTCACTGGTATTACAAATTTCTGCACTGGTATTACAGATTTCTGCACTCGTGTTACAGCTTTCTGCACTGGTCTTACGCCTGAACTGCACTGCTCTCGACCAATTAGAATCAATAATTTTTTGCAAGTACCGGTATATTATTAACTTATAAATTGTTTTTTTCACAAACATTTTTTTTTATTCTTGGGTATTTTGATAATAGTTCATCCAATGTTTATTAAAGTATTTTTTTCTCTAGTTATTGTCCTGGTGGACCAGACTCTGATTTTGAATATTCTACACAGTCATATACAGGATATGAGGTATGTGAAATAGTTTATTTGATAACGTTATTTTCCATGTTTCTCGTTTTTCGAACTAACTTACATCTACATGTCAAAATTTATATGTAACAACAAACTCCATTTATCCACCAGATAAATCGCTATCCAGCGGATACATTCTAAAGAAATTCTATTGAGTGGATAACTTTATCCAGTGGATAACTTTATTCAGGCTTCATACGAAAGGCTCCAGGTGCTGCTTGTAATATCGTGCAGGACTTGGATAATGTCATTCATTGTATAAAGTTTATCCATGGCATTAGAATTGTTTTTCTGCAGGATATAGGGATTTATTTGGTGGATAGTGATATCCAGGCTTTAAACAACTACCTTCAGGATTATAAGAGTTTGTTGAATTATGGAGTTGTCAGAGGGCTGTGACCCAGTACTAACAATTACAATTTTGAACAATGATCTTACTACTGGTTTGTCCCTATATATTGTATGCCTGTGTAGGCTGGACGGACCACAATAAAATGACTGTAATTCTCATAAAAAACAACCTATGTACAGTTCCGAGTTTTTGCTGAGATGCTAAACAAGGATTGGATATTCTAAATATGTATTTGTTTGTTTACAAAAATCACCATAGCAACAAAACAATGACATTACTGGTTTTATGATTTGTTGATATATTTTGTTATTGTGATGATACATGTATTTTTAAACAATCCTTGTTTAACATTTGAACAAAAACTCAGAACTTCTAGTGGTCCAGGAATCACGATTGGCGAGTCAACAATAGCACCTAAGTCTGAGATTCGCAACCTGGGAGTAATCTTCAACAAACATCTCTGTGTTAAAAGTCAAATTAACAATTGCTGCAGAGCTTCTTTCATGGCATTAAGCAACATTAGCAAAATTCGTAAATACCTAAGTCAGCAACAAGCTGAGAAGTTGGTCCATGCATTTGTGACCACCCGAATTGATCACTGCAACAGCTTACTCTACGGTACACCTCTTCACGATTTCGAAAAACTTCAAAGAGTGCTGAATGCTGCTGCCAGAGTTGTCAAAAGACCAAAGCCCGATGAAAGCACCCAGGACATCCTACGCAGTTTGCATTGGCTACCAATTACAGAGCGCATTACATACAAGATATTACTACTCATGTACAAGGCTCGTAACGGTCTCGCTCCAACCTACCTTGCATCTATACTGAATGAATACAGTACCTCTCGATGTTTAAGATCATCCAACAAAGGCTTTCTGGCTGTACCTAAGTCACGCTAAAAAAACT
Organism: Diadumene lineata; assembly: GCA_918843875.1. NCBI lineage: Eukaryota > Metazoa > Cnidaria > Anthozoa > Actiniaria > Diadumenidae > Diadumene > Diadumene lineata. The sequence goes on along the minus strand of OU974070.1, from coordinate 11,802,815 downwards.
ACAGTGATCGAGCATTCTCGATAGCGGCCCCTAAACTATGGAACTCTCTTCCAACAGAAATCAAACAATCTGAATCTAGTGACGCTTTTAAATCTAAGTTAAAGACATTTCTGTTCACAAAATTTTACAATAAGTAGACACTATTCAGTTTCAAAATCTTTCATTCGATTTATTTTTATTATTATATATCATACTACTATAAATATATTTATATATTTTTTATTTTTCTATCAAACCTAAGTACAAGCATTACCTAAGTACATTTACTTAAGTACATTTATCTAAGTACATTTTACTGAAAACTTACCTCAAAAATATAAATTTTATAAACTTTATAATTTTTTTCTATACCTTTTTTATATATATATATTGTACATAGTTGTTTTCACATTGTAAAAAGCATTGAGACTAATGTAATTATGCGTTTTTAAGAATTAAATTATTATTATTATTTATTTGTTGTTGTTTTTTTGGTCTCATTCATAGCCAACATCAATGAGAGCAATAAGAGCAAGGTATAACCCATTTCTTCAAACTAAACATCGTGTTGATCAGGTTTGTGTTGAATAAGATAATTATATTTAGCTAATGACAGCTATATAATATTGTAGGACTTCTAAAACTAGCATTCTTTATGATATTTTAATGTGTAATACACCGAATCGAAATATAGTGGACAGCGCGGTTATGCACTGGAGCAAGATCATAGAAACAAGGCTAGTCAGTCGTCGCACATAGACAGTGTTTTATGCCCATCCTTGTATTCTAGTTTAGTTTCAAACAGAGTGGTTTCCATGAGTTTTGTATCGTTTTTCAACAATAACATGGCCCAAAGATGAACTACATAACTAGACGACTGACTAGCCTCGCTATCAAGATTGTCCGCCATTTTCAGATTCGGCGAATTCAACTTATTAAAATTAAGTAATTTGATTTTTTTAGCTCAAACAACTTGGACACAGTGTGGATAAGGTAAGTGCAGTAAACAGCAGTAAAATATTTGAGGAAAAAGGTGCCCTCTGATTGGCTTATTTTGCTGCCTTACTTTGCTATATTAACTTTGCTTATAAATAAAATAAATTAAATATAAATGTTTTACTCATCTCATCCACATACTGTAGTAGTTATTGTTGAGATGGATACTCTTCACTTTGCACACATGCTGATTTTGATTTGAGAGGAAAACTGGAGAGCCCCGGTAAAAATAAAAAAATAACAAAAAACAGAGAAACATAGCACCAAACGATCGATCCTGAGATTGAACCAGGGTCACAGTGTTGAAAGGCCAGCGCGCTCACCGCTCTTCCAACTATTCTACCCATGATTATATAGCTTACTGCCCACAGACCACTCTCTTGTTTTTCAGTTTACTTGACGCTTTACCATTGCTGTTGTTGTTGTTTAATAGGTTGAATTCATTGTCATGGGTGGTACATTTATGTGCCTGGATGAAAGCTACAGAGATTATTTTATCAGAAATCTGCATGACGCTTTGTCAGGTCATAGTAGTAACAATGTGGATGAAGCTGTCAAGTAAGTCAACAAATTTAAAACAGATGCTGTGTCACTTGTGTGAACCAGACTTTATTTCTTAATGTCTCTGTATTGATATTTTGCAGATATTCAGAACGCAGTAAGACAAAGTGCATTGGTATTACCATAGAAACAAGACCTGATTATTGTCTCAAGAAACATTTAAGGTATAACTCAATTTTTGAGTACGTTGTAGCACCTCATAAGCTCTGGTGTCATTGGAGAATTGAAGTTATATGATTATTATTATCTTGTTACCCTTGTCCCAGAGGGTCTCATTCTTCTCACAGTGTGGAGTGAATTTAGCTGCAAAGCAGAGCTTGATCCGTGCAGCAGTGTATCAAGAAGAACAAGAGCCTCTGGGACTAGGATATTGTCTTGTTGTTTTATTCTATTATTTTCTATTGTTTGACAATGAGGGTTGCTATCCAGTTGGTTGAATGTTATTGACTCTGAAAATGTAGCCTTAGTGTGGTTTTAGAAAATGTAGCCTTAGTTTGGTAAGATTGAATTTAAACTGAGTGGAGTTTATTTTGACTGGAAACAAAGTCAATTCTTTTCTATTAAATTAAAATGTATTACTAATATTACTGTGCTCCTTCTAGCACTTATATATTTTTTTGCAAATTCATTTGAAAACCCAACTTTCAAAGTAACAGTCAGCCCTTCTTTTGTTTCATTTTAGTTCCATGTTGTCGTATGGCTGTACCAGACTTGAAATAGGTGTTCAAAGTGTTTATGAAGATGTAGCAAGAGATACAAATAGGTTAGTGACCTGACCTTTGTAAAAATACAAAGAACAGCCTTGCTATGTAATATATACAATATGAGCTGCCGATCTGTATGGAATCTGTAATGATCTGTAATGTCAATCTGTAATGTCAATCCAAAGGCAAAACATTTTATATTCCATACTGATTGGACGCAAATATTCTATATAGATATTTCAAGCCAAATCAGGATGATTTCTGTATCTGAAATACAGATGCCTTCATGGTCATGGTGGTGATGTTGCATTGTTCTAGGTTTATGAATTATTAACAAATTACTGTTTGAGTCTAACTTGAAATAATGTTGAAAGACTTACCAACAAATAAGAGTCAATCAATTGTTTGTTATGAATCCTGACTGCAATTTTAACATTTTTCAAGTCATAGTATGTTGTTGTCATTAATTGAATGCCTAGTATCTTAAATTTTGATCCCATCTGATTTCTAATGCTGTGTTCCATGATTGTATTTGTCAGAGGTCACACAGTCAGAGCAGTCTGTGAATCATTTCATCAATCAAAAGATGCTGGTTTTAAAGTAAGAGTTCATTAAATCATAGATACCTAGCTACATGTACAACTATATTATAAGGAATGGTCCATTAGATATATTTGACGGGGTGGTAGCTAGTCAATTTTGGTCATACAGGATTTTGGTTTTAAAGTAAGAGTTCATTAAATCATAGATACCTAGCTACAACTATATTATAAGGAATGGACCATTAAATATTTGACGGGGTGGGGACTGGTCAATTTTGGTCATGCAAGATTTTAAAGATTTTTTTATTTGGTCGTAGTAGTGCAGTTTCTTTATTCTTATCTTGCACAATAACTTTCTTTGGTATTTTGTCTTGCACAAGTTTTTTTTTAATTTCTTTTTTAACTGTTTTTGTTTATTTTGTGTTCTTCAACAGGTTGTTGCCCATATGATGCCTGATTTACCTAATGTTGGCCTTGAAAGAGATATTGACCAGTTTATTGTAAGTTAATATCCATAAACTTTGGTATTGTTCATTTGTGCGTCAGTTTATTTATTTTTCATTCATCCCATCACTTCTTTAATTATCTACTAGTTCACTTATTCACAAGATTACGATGTGCAAAAAGAAATAAACCTAACATAAAAGCATATTTATAAAGTGAAATATGACAATGAGTTTCCATAATTATCCATTCATGCATTCTATCATCCATTTAACATTATTCCATTTTATCCATTTATTCATTCTTTTATCTAATGATTCATCTAATATTCACAACATCAAATCACACATTCATTTGCTTATTAATTCATTCAGCTATTTATTCACATTTCCATTCATCCATCCATCCATCCATCCATCAATTCAATTATTCATTAATTCAATTATTCATTCATTCATTCAATTATTCATTCATTCATTCATTCATTTACACATGCTATTGTTTTCTGGTCAGGAATTCTTTGAGAATCCAGCCTTCAGAGCAGATGGTCTCAAGATTTATCCAACACTTGTTATCAGAGGAACAGGTTTGTCGCATCGCTGTTATCTTCATCATCACTGTTGACATTGTCATCATCATGACCACCAACATCATTATCACAACAATCATTATCAATACTATCATCATCATCATCATCATCACTGTTGTCATCAGGGCCATCACCACTACAATTATCATCACCATCACCAATCTCACCATTGTCATCATCATCATTACCATTATCATCATCACTGTCTTTATCGCTACCATCAGTAGCAGCATTGTTACTATAACATCATCATCATAATCACCATCATTGCTACCATCATCACTGCCACTATCATCACCTTCACCAATATCATCATCAGTAAGTTGTGATCCCTGCTGTCACATCAATACATCATGAAGAATCACTGCATGTTGTGGTTATGACTTCCACTATCATAGTCCTCATGATCACAATCTTAAATATCATTATCAACATCATTTTTGTCATTTCTTCTCTCCACAATAAATGGATTCTTAAAATGCCTATGTGTGTTATTTCTGTCAATTTACAGGTCTATATGAACTATGGAAGACAGGTCGATACAAGAGTTATCCACCCAATACCCTTATTGACCTTGTTGCCAGAATACTTGCTCTTGTACCACCATGGACTAGAGTCTATAGAGTACAAAGGTAATGCTGTTATGATCATTATCATCACTATCATCACTATCATTGTCATCACTATCATCATATACTAGAGTCTACAGAGTACAAAGGTAATGCTGTTATGATCATCATCATCATCATCATCACTATCATTGTCATCTCTATCATTGTCATCACTATCATCATATACTAGAGTCAGTCTATAGAGTACAAAGGTAATAGAGCTACTGGACATTTTGTATACTACCATGATTAGCATCATCATCACAATTACAGTCCTTAGGAGATCATTATAATCATCATCATCATTGTCATCATCATCATCATCATCACCATAATCATTGTTATCATCATTAACCAGATCACCACAATCAGTCATGAACTAGAGTATACAGAGGTGTTAGAAAATGGGACTAGAGGCATTTTGTATTGCCTTTCACCATGTTCCTGACTAATGATCTGGTAAACATAGAGAAAGATTTCATTGGATGATTTTAAGAAGCAAATAAGAAAGCAAGATTATTAATGATATAAACTGCAGTTGTGATATTCATAATTAAGACAATGTATAGCCATTTTTTACATATAATGTTATATAAATATATTTTGAGTGTAAATGTGTGAGAGAGGCATTGTCTCCTTAATTCGTGTACCAAATGCGAAATAACATTGACACTAAACTAAGGTATTTTTATCATCCATTATGGTTGTATTATTGTTATATCCTTGTAGGGATATTCCTATGCCTTTGGTAAGTTCTGGTGTTGAACATGGTAACCTAAGAGAACTTGCCCTGGCAAGAATGAAAGATTTAGGAACACAGGTAACAGTCCCACTTGTTATTAGAAAAACGTATGATGGTGCTGTCACTATCACTAAAGTTAAACATCAATATAATCATTCTTATTATCATCATATTTATCATTAACATTTACATCATTATCAAAACTATCATCACCATTGTCATCATCATCAATGCCACCATTATTGCCTTAATCGTTAACAGTGGCTTTTCCTGTTTCATATCTTTTAAACTATTACTGAGTTTGTTTTTTTTTTTTGTTTTTTTGTTTTTGTTTTTGTTTTTCTTTGTTTTTCCTGTAGTGTCGGGATGTAAGGACAAGGGAGGTTGGGATACAAGAGATACACCACAAAGTCAAACCATACGAGGTAAATGCTCCATTCTTAATTGGAAAACAAATATTGAATCTTTATAAAATCTTAATCTTAATTGACTGTTCATTTACTAAGTTACAACTTACCATCCTTTGCAAATTTGTTTCTGCTTGGTGAATTTATGTAACCCTAGGAACAAAATCTCTACCATATTCCTATGCCTCTGGTAAGTTCTGGTGTCGAACATGGTAACCTAAGAGACAAGTTTAGCTGGTTGTTGTACAAAGTTAGGTTTTTGGAATTATAACTTTGTTTATCATATTGTATAGATTGAATTAATACGTCGTGATTACGTTGCTAATGGTGGATGGGAAACATTTTTGTCATATGAAGACCCTGACCAAGGTAAAATGTTAAAGAATTCCCTTTGTCTGTCTGTTTATCTGCCTAACTGCAAAGGCCATGCCTGATTGCCTGCATGCCTGACTGCACTATCATTGATCCATTTATTCAGTCAATTAATCATTTATTCAGTCATTCAGTCAGTCAGTCATTCAGTCATTCAGTCATTTAGTCATTCATTCATTCAATCATTCATTCACTTATTCAATTATTCACTCAATTATTCATTCATTCATTCACCCATCCATCCCATCCATCCATCCATCCATCCATCTATCCATCCATTCATTTGTTTACTAATTTTAAGATGTGTCACTCAGATATCCTAGTTGGCTTACTTCGTCTTCGTAAATGTTCTGAAGAATCATTTCGACCTGAACTGAAAGACCGCTGTTCAATAGTAAGAGAGTTGCATGTGTATCCTTTGTCAAGCAGAACAATGACGATTGTCGAACCAAAGTGTTTTTAAAATAGATTGCTCAGTATCAGTAGCATATGTAGAGGGTCACAGGGTGCCATGGTGTGTAAGTGACTGCGTGTTTATTGACACAACATTAATAGAATTGTTTGCGTTCTACTCCGTAACATACTAGCTATTCTAGTGCAGTTTTTTCCTTGATTGTTGTTCAGCTATGGTAGCGTTGTTCCTGTTAGTGCAAGAGACCCAAGCAAGTTCCAACACCAGGTATCAAAAACTATGTATCTGTCTGTCTGTTGTTCTGTCTGTCGGTCTTTCTGTCTGTCTATCGGTCGGTTAATGAGTCGGTCGGTCTGTTGGTCTGTCTTTCTATATCTCAATAGATGAAAATGTCCCTTTTTATATTTGCATTTGAATGTTCTTGTCATTGTCATTGATATGTATATCTCTAGATAAAAACGTTCCATTCAAATACTTTCTCTTTATAAATTCCTTGATAACCTGTTACTTTGCGTGTGTTTCTCAGGGTTTTGGAATGTTACTAATGGAGGAAGCGGAGAGAATTGCTAGAGATGAACACGGTTCTGTTAAGATTGCTGTCATTTCAGGTAAGGGCACAACCTGGAAGCGGCACTATTTTAATATCTGTGGGGAAAAGTTGGTAATCCACCATAATATTGCAATTTAATCAAATGTGCATTAAGATGTGTATGAAATAATAAATGTAGGGGTAATGAGAATGAAAGTCTCCTTGATTACCACAAATACCAGATAACATTGAAACTATAAAAGATCTCCAAGGTATTGATTGGTGAATCTTATGCATTCACTGATTGATTGGTTTTGATTGACAGGCGTTGAAACCCTCTATAAAAGTCTATTGATAGCTTGTTATTTTGATTGACAGGCGTTGAAACCCTCTATAAAAGTCTATTGATAGCTTGTTATTGTGATTGACAGGCGTTGAAACCCTCTATAAAAGTCTATTGATAGCTTGTTATTGTGATTGACAGGCGTTGAAACCCTCTATAAAAGTCTATTGATAGCTTGTTATTGTGATTGACAGGCGTTGATACCCTCTATAAAAGTCTATTAATAGCTTGTTATTTTGATTGACAGGTGTTGGTACACGCAATTACTATCGTAAGATTGGTTACGAACTCGAAGGACCATATATGGTTAAAAGCCTTGTCACGTGATGAAGACTCCTAAACTCACTTGTTACTTGTAGAAAGCAAAAATAAAAGTATTTCATCAAAATTATTGTGATATTGTTTCCAAACGCTTTTATATCCCCAGCTTCGCCGAAAGATGACTCATTTTCCTCATAATGCATGAACTATAGCCCACCAAAAAGTGAAACATTAACTGACTTTTGACCAAAATGCATGAACTATAGCCCACCAAAATGCGCAAAAATGACTGACTTTTGACCAAAATGCATGGACTATAGCCCACCAAAATGCGCACAATGACTGACTTTTGACCAAAATGCATGGACTATAGCCCACCAAAATGCGCAAAAATGACTGACTTTTGACCAAAATGCATGGATTATAGCCCACCAAAATGCGCAAAAATGACTGACTTTTGACCAAAATACATGGACTATAGCCCACCAAAATGCACAAAAATGACTGACTTTTGACCAAAATGCATGGACTATAGCCCACCAAAATGCGCAAAAATGACTGACTTTTGAAAAAAATGCATGGACTATAGCCCACCAAAATGCACAAAAATGACTGACTTTTGACCAAAATGCATGGACTATAGCCCACCAAAATGCGCACAATGACTGACTTTTGACCAAAATGCATGGACTATAGCCCACCAAAATGCGCAAAAATGACTGACTTTTGACCAAAATGCATGGATTATAGCCCACCAAAATGCGCAAAAATGACTGACTTTTGACCAAAATACATGGACTATAGCCCACCAAAATGCACAAAAATGACTGACTTTTGACCAAAATGCATGGACTATAGCCCACCAAAATGCGCAAAAATGACTGACTTTTGACCAAAATGCATGGACTATAGCCCACCAAAATGCACAAAAATGACTGACTTTTGACCAAAATGCATGAACTATAGCCCACCAAAATGCACAAAAATGACTGACTTTTGACCAAAATGCATGGACTATAGCCCACCAAAATGCGCACAATGACTGACTTTTGACCAAAATACATGGACTATAGCCCACCAAAATGCGCAAAAATGACTGACTTTTGACCAAAATGCATGGATTATAGCCCACCAAAATGCGCAAAAATGACTGACTTTTGACCAAAATACATGGACTATAGCCCACCAAAATGCACAAAAATGACTGACTTTTGACCAAAATGCATGGACTATAGCCCACCAAAATGCGCAAAAATGACTGACTTTTGACCAAAATGCATGGACTATAGCCCACCAAAATGCGCAAAAATGACTGACTTTTGACCAAAATGCATGGACTATAGCCCACCAAAATGCACAAAAATGACTGACTTTTGACCAAAATGCATGAACTATAGCCCACCAAAATGCACAAAAATGACTGACTTTTGACCAAAATGCATGGACTATAGCCAACCAAAATGCGCAAAATGACTGACTTTTGACCAAAACCAAAATGCGCAAAAATGACTGACTTTTGACCAAAATGCATGGACTATAGCCCACCAAAATGCGCAAAATGACTGACTTTTGACCAAAACCAAAATGCGCAAAAATGACTGACTTTTGACCAAAATGCATGGAATATAGCCCACCAAAATGCGCAAAAATGACTGACTTTTGACCAAAATGCATGGACTATAGCCCACCAAAATGCGCAAAAATGACCGACTTTTGACCAAAATGCATGGACTATAGCCCACCAAAATGCGCAAAAATGACTGACTTTTGAGCAAAATGCATCGATTATAGCCCACCAAAATGTGCAAAAATGACCGAATTTTGACCAAAATACATGGACTATAGCCCACGAAAATGCGCGAAAATGACTGATTTTTCATCAAAACGCATGGACTATAGACCATGAAAATGCGCAAAATGACTGAATTTTGACCAACATGCATGGACTATATAGCTTACCAAAAATTGAATAAAATGACTGATTTCTGAGTATATTTGCGTTATAGTAATCTCTTTATAATTATGTCAATTTTGCACAAGTTAGGCACCTCGGTCTCAATGTACTATTAAGGTAATCTTTTGATCTTTAGAGATGTTAAATTATACAAAAAATAACATTCTAATTTTTAAAAAGGTGAAAAGTTCTGCAGGTGTTGTGTAAAGATCATTGTATCATCGGTATACTTCCCAACAATTATTTAATTCAAATTCATTTCAAACTATAGATTACCTCCCTGTTCGGTTCTATATCTATACATGTACAACTTAATCTCATTTCTGTTAGCTATTAAAGGCATCCCAAAATATAAATCCTAGGTTTCTTTTGTGCCGTGCCTTCCAATCTGGAGATCATCTTTATATCTAGCTCCAATGTTATTTTCTTTAATTATCTATAACTTGTAAGTACTGTCTAAAGATGAAATTGTAAAATCTCCATTTTGGCTGTAAATAAATTGATTGATTGATTAAAAAAAATTAAAAAAGATAAATATAAGAGTATACATTCAGAAAAAATAGAAAATCGAGGAAAAGGAAAGAAAACGTACAAGTTATGTGCGAAATTATTGCAGCAAAAAAAAAAAAAAAAAAAAAAAAAACGAAAACATGATTGAGCTAGATTGAAAACAGCAGAATATAATACCGATTGGTGTTTAGCCTTTGCGCTACTGTGTTCCGACAATGTCATGAGTTTTATGAAACGTTAAAGGACAATATGAAATACTAAATGCCGAAATGACAAAAACGTTGATGTGGTTAGACGTGGAGGACTAGACATAAGCAAATATGAGTGGACATGCTTTTAATTGCTTCATTTAATATTATTGTTGAGGAAATCGCTTAATCTGGCTTGATCTTAGATCTTAATCTTAGGTCTTATCTTAAGGTATCAGGGGACCCTAATGACCACTGTTCGCTTTTTTTCGTATAGGGCGCAAAATATGCAACCGATTTCTATGATTTATATATCATCTGAAAGCTGAATAGTTGATGAAAACAACTATGTAAGAAAATATTGACAATTTTTCAATTTTTTTTAGTAAGTGGTGAAAATATAAATGTATACTCCGTTTTTTCAAAAAGTCACAGTACAGCAGAAATTTATCCGATCAAAACACACTTATTGTAGTCGTAAAGATGAAAGATTGAACTAAAAAACCGTGTCTCCGATTTTTGAGTTATGCCCTCGTTGCGAAGATATCTGTTTCTAAAGTTAAAAATCGCATTTTTTGACGATTTTTATACAAATCACTCAATATCTCTTGAACGAGGCAAAAGATCAAAAATCGGAGACACGGTTTTTTAGTTCAATCTTTCGTCTTTACGACTACAATAAGTGTGTTTTGATCGGATAAATTTCTGCTGTACTGTGACTTTTTGAAAAAACGGAGTATAAATTTATATTTTCACCACTTACTAAAAAAAATTGAAAAATTGTCAATATTTTCTTACATAGTTGTTTTCATCAACTATTCAGCTTTCAGATAATATATAAATCATAGAAATCGGTTGCATATTTTGCGCCCTCTACGAAGAAAAGCGAACAGTGGTCATTAGGGTCCCCTGATACCTTAAGACGTAAAGTTGATTGAGAAAGAGTGGAAGCCGAAAAATGCGACGAAATTGAACACGGATTAAAATGTGCATGTAATACAGATGACGTCACTGGCGAGCATGTCATGTTCATGTCCCGCATATCCTTGACCTTGCATAAAACCCCCACCCACCTTTTCCCCATTATGATGATGATGATGACGATGATGATGATGATATACGAGTACAAATTCGACATCGCGAGCATCTGTGGAATTCTCAAATTTCAGATGCATGTTGTGCTCATACTATAACTTGTAGTGCAAAAAATCCCATACTATTCGCTAGCATGCAAATAATTTTTAAATCTAATATTTTTTTTTGTTTTTTATCAATTCTGTTCACAATAATATTGTGATTTTGCTATTGATAAAAACACCATAACAAAATAAACAGTACTTCATGAAAATGCAGAATTATTAATACTAACACCTGATCGTGAGAGTCTAACTGATTGCAAAAACACTTATTGTTTGACTTGAAGTTAATGACGTATCTATGAAAGAACTTCAGAAAATGCAGAATTATTAATACTATCAACTGATCGTGAGAGTCTAACTGATTGCAAAAACACTATTGTTTGACTTGAAGTTAATGACGTATCTATGAAAGAACTTACAGTTGAGATCAATAATTTATGCATTCAAAAAAGGACAAAAGTGTTACTTGAGATAAGAACTAGATATCCGTTTTTCTACTTCAACGGGCTGACTTTTAAACTTGCATTTGAACACTTTGCGAGCATCCCAACTCCGCATTCCGTGCGAGCAAAATTCAATTTCATGACTAGCTATTCCAGTTATATTTGATATAAGTTTATTGGTATTGAATTATTTATTTCTTTTGTTTTTTACTGCTTTACATTTGTATGAAGATCAAGTAATGAACTCTTAAAAAGCGTCAGCTTTGTTATTAAAAAACGCAGAAGGAAATGAGTTGAAATCAAACATAATTTGAGAGAAGAACGAAAAAGGAGAAAACATTAATCGATAAGAAGGCAAGTAGAAATAACGATTTTTCCCTTCTTTTATTACTAGACAATGATTGATAATTTGAATTAGTTTTCGTTTTTATTTTGCTTCATTTTTGCGGTAGTTTTGTTTTACTTTTGTCAGTATTGGCAGCCATAAAGCAGGGAGTTCACGCAAGTGCAAATTTTCTCGATTCTGCTAATATTTATATCTGTTATCTCATGTTCCTGATTATTTGTATTTTAGAATGAAATCATAAACTCATACGTTTTAACCGGAGACGTACTTACTATATTGTTCTAGTCTTTTCTAAATCAGTTTTTAAAATAGTTTCTAGTTGCCGGTCAAACTCTCTTTTTTCTTAGCCATAGAGAAAAAAAAGCAGCTTCATGTGACGTTCTTTAAGCTGTTTTACCAAAGAACCGACATTACACATTTTCCTCACTCGTTTCATAAAGCTACTACAATCTGCTCATCCACTCTATGCTTCTTTAAGACCACAGTGAAATATGCCACCTGCTAAAGTACGTCAAGTGTGCAAAGACTTTTATGGTTACTCTACTCTACACGGTCTTCATTTCTTGTTTGATTCTCCATGGATGATACGTCGTCTATTGTGGCTGTTGTTTCTGGCGGGCGCTACCGGTGCGTTTGGTTATTTCGCTGCTGAAGCCTACGCTAAGTATTTGAAACACGAAGTGTTTACCACAACAAAGTATCAACCTGAAGAAGTAAGTGGTTACAATTAAGAAAGGACGTGAGGATAGAGAGAAAGAGAGAGAAAGGGAGGGAGGGAATGAAGGAGGAAGAAAGTGAGGGAAGGAAGGAGGAAGAAAGGGAGAGAAGGGAGAAAGGGAGGGAAGGAAGGAGGGAGAAAGGGAGGGAAGGAAGGACGAAGAAAGGGAGAGAAAGGAGAAAGTGAGGGAAGGAAGGAGAAAGAAAGTGAGGGAAGGAAGGAGGGAGGAAGGGAGGGAAAGGAAGGAAGGAGGGAGGAAGGGAGGGAAAGGAAGGAAGAATGGGAAAAATAAAAGTAGTAAAAAGAGAAAGGATAGTATAGGGAAAAAAGAAGATATTAAGCAAGGAAAAATGACCATATAGAGAACAGCAAAGAGAAAGAAAGAAAATGCGAGAAATACACAAGAACAAAATGAAAGAAAGAAAGAATAAAGGAACGAATATGAAGCTCAAGAAACGACAAAGAAAGAACGAAGAAAGAATGCATGTACTAAAATATATTATATGATAAATTATATGAAAAAGTTTTGATTTTGATTCAAAACTGTTTTTCCATGAAGCATCAAAAATTTCCTTTGGTAACTATATGCAATCAAAACATGTTGAAAAAGAGTAAAATAATGGGTAAAGATGGACAGCGGTATCTTGATGGATTGTTAAGTGCTCCTCGAAGTGCCAAAAGGTCCAAACTTATAAAAGAAATGAACAAATCGTTTGAGATCGACCAGGAAGTACGGAATAACGGACACCAATTCAAAGATATGGTCAAGGACCTAAAGTTCAGTAGTATTTGTCCTGTGAATTTCAAAGTTGCCGAATTCTTGGAGACGAGGGTATGTATACAGTTGTATACGTAACGTTTTAAAATATTAATAAATAAATATACTGTAGTGTCCTCATTATCACTTTATTGCTGTTACCGTGATGATAATCATAATGTTGACAATAAATAGAAATTAATTTATTAAAAAAAATTATTTTTGTTGGTAAATGAGTGTTTATGATATAATACGTAAATAAATCGAAAATGAATTCCAGAGGCGTGCAGCAGAGATAGGTAAAGAACGAGCCAATATGTTTCTGTTCTTTAGAGGTGGCTTGAGTGAGCGGTCGAGTAGCTTTAAAGCCTCTCACCGCTATGGTCCAAGTTCGAGCCCCCTAGTAAATGTAGGGGTAGGGAGAGAAAGTCTCCTCAATTCATAATAGACAACCTTGAGACTAAAGAAAACGTCCCTATGTTTTATAGTCAGATTTAAGGACGGTGCCCACTATTGTCAGCGCGCATCGTGTTCTGCGCATTTTGCTGACGAAGTAGCGCCAATCTCGTACCCTGAGTCCTCGTTACTTCGGCCAGCGGCTCGAAACAAGGACTCTGGCATAATCCACTTAAGGTAGTTCGGGATCCACACTTCCCGCTGATAGAATTTTTTTAAACTTTTTCTACATAAGGACTGACACATATGAAAAACAAAAATGAAATAAAAAATAGGGGTCACCGTGCTTGTTTTGGAACTGTGGGGGTGGTAAAAGGCCCATTTTTGCCCCATTTCAACTAAGAGAAGTATCATCAAATTTGTTGAAAGTAATGTTCTTGCGACAAATTTGAAAGTTTTTTACAAATGTGCTATAAGAGTCGGACAAAATGCTCCCTTCGCTGTAGCTCTCATGAATTTATTCCTTGGAAAAAACATCGACTAAGATATTTTACGGAGATTTAAATGAAGAGCTTCATTAATTTTTTGTACACTTTACCCCCAAAAAGTCAAAATTACAATGTTTTGGTCTCGAAGACCATGTATTTTTTATTTCAAAATTTCAAAGCTGGGTTTATGCCAAATATTAAAATGGAAAAATAATCGGGTGTCACCGTGCTAATTTTAGAGCTATAAGCAAAAAAGCGCGCGGAAAATAAGATGATTTCAATGTTTTGGACGCGCAGGAATGGGCACTAGCTGCTTTTGAGACCCGTATGCAATGATATGATGTTATTTTTTAACAAAAAGTTCAAGAATGACCATATTTTGGCTCTACCGCAAAATGTCTTTTTAAAATGTCTTTTTTGATTTCACATGCGCGAGCAGGATGCGCAGTAGCAAGGGTCCCGAACTACCTTAAAAGTCCAAGACATCTTGGACTTCCGGCTGCGCATGCGCCTTTACGGCCAATGTACAAACCGACCAATGGGGAATCGAGATTATGTCAGAGCTGATATTTAAAAGTAAAATCCGTTGTAATTCTGATGGAATCGTTATCCAGTATCGATCAACATACGGCGATATCGTCAATAAAAATGGATTTTTCCTAGTGATATTGTGGAAGTTTTGGAGAAAAATTCATAGATTGTAATGATTATTTATTGAGTAAACATAATCCGGAGGGGTTTTAGGTTTGGAAATCATTCCAAAACAAACAGTTTTGACAGTTTATCAGCAAACAATTTTAAACTCGTGCATTCCTTTGGAAGCCCGAGTAATTATCTATCTTAACTTCCTGGTGACCCCCAACCATCTAAGCAGATTTTGAATGTGCTCTGGTTGTAGAAAATAGTTGACCACATTTTTGAAAAAATTCATTGATTTTCAATTAGTGGGCACCGTCCTTAACAAGGAATAGGCTATATCGTTGTCTTTAGCGTTGTACTCTCATCACCATAATGTCCTGGACAATTGTTATCATGGCCATCATCAACACAACAATTATCAGACGTCCATGGCTACTATATTTCAATGATCACTCTCATATTAAGTATCACAACATTTTCACCTATTTTCAGCGAGGACTTTGCCACACCATTACTATCGATGATAACGTGACTAAGCTTGGCGAATCTTACGGTCTGTCCTTAATGTTAGACGCAGAACCGCATGAGTATTACGGTCCATTTAGTTTAGTAGCGACTGGCTTAAAACTAATGGTACATGCCCCAGATGTTTACCCGATAATCGAGCAAGACAGTATCGACATCCCTCCAGGATTCAAAACAACATTGAGAATTCGCAAACGGAAGGTATAGTGGTCACTGTATCATTTCAGTCCAGCAGGATGTCTGATTGGATGATTCAGGATTGATTGATTGATCGAATGATTGATTGATTGCTAGTCTCCCTTGCATCCGTTTCCAGTCTGTTCGAACAAATTTCCAGCCCAGTAACGGCTGCTAACATTCGACACTAATCTCTTAACCAATCAGATTTTGGGTTCTAGATTTCACTACCCGACTTCGCGCCAAAAATCTGATCCAACCACAGATCATCTTTTATATATAAGGTATATTGCTTCACAAACACTAGTTTGTGAGGTTAACAAACAATATTGTTTATAATTGACGGGAAATCAAAAGAACTATTTCCAAATATGAATACTTTTTACTTCTTGTGAATTACGGATGAGCATATAAAACATCGGTCTGGTTTTTTATTATCGTCCTAGTTGTTTCACCATTCAGTTCGAAACTCGCGCTGTCATCATCTCTCTTGTGACAAAAAACAAATCACGCTGAAGTTCAAATGAGACCTTACAACTGCCAGAAAACCGAACAAAGTTTCTCTAAATATAAAGACTACATTCTTCTTTTTAATATATTGATTAACAATATATAACATGAGAAAAATCGTTGACTTTTGATACTGCGCTGAGTATGGTGCTGGCTTTCACGGAATCCTGCCGTGTTTACAATTAATCGTGCTCTGATTGGTCAACATCTGATGAACTCTTGACAGATTTTGACAGTTTTAGAACAAAGGGAAAGAGATTAGTGTCGAATGTTGGCAGCCGTTACTGGGCTGGAAATTTTGTCGAACAGACCGGAAACGCATGCGATGCCTGACTGACTGCCTGACTGCCTGACTGCCTGACTGCCTGACTGCCTGACTGCCTGACTGCCTGACTGCCTGACTGCCTGACTGCCTGACTGCCTGACTGCCTGACTGCCTGACAGGCTCATTCGCTCATTCATTAACTTTTTTTGCGTAGAAAATCTACAAAGAACATCCTTATCCTAAAAACTGCAGTTCAAAGAAACTTAAAAAATCCGATGTCTACAGTACTTCAAGATGTCAAATGGAGCACTTTTCCTATGAAACAGGGGAGCAATGTGGTTGTAGAATAATTGGCCAGCCGTATGTCAGTAAGAATCTTTTCTTTTTCTTTGTAACTGTATATAACATTCCATTGAAATTGATTTCAGAATTTTATTCGATACATTCAAACGAGCTGCGATATCTTTAAACCAGTTGATCTTTCGTTTGGGTGCCAGCTTATTTATTTTGTACCAGCTTGCAAATACTTGTGAGCGTCTTTAAAACACACCAAATCGAAGTAAATCTTAGTCAATCAATACGTTCTCATTTCTCTTGAAGAAATATTAAGATGCTTCTCTACTTGAGAAAGCAATCAACTTCAAAGTTTCCCACGTTTGTAGCAAAGTTTCAGAATTTGGAAAGTTTCATATTCTGGAAATCTTTAATATATTGTTCTTTCAAGCGTTTTTATCGGTCGATCCTTCCTTTTTCTTTTCACATCTACAAAGGTTAGCTTTTTGATATATCTTTTATTGGATGAACGTACTATGTGACCAAACCATCTCAGTTGTTGGTTTTCCACAAATTCCTTGAGGGGTGTTGCACCACTATGCTTGTAGATATCTTCATTTGATAATATATATGCCATGTTATATCTGTCATCATCATCCATCTCGCCATTTTCGTCCTCGTCATCATCAACATCACTGCCATCACCATCACCATCATAGTAGTGGTAAGTCTATATCCACAAGAGAGTACAAGCATTTAGAAATAACAGCTTTCACAAGCGTCCAAGTCCCAAGACAAATGACGCTTTCTGTAAGACCCTCGTAAAGTCTCTCGCCTTATAACTGTAACCAGGTAATGATCCTGTCACACCCTTCAAGCTAGGGCAGATTGGCATGATGGGTATCAATTCTTGCATTTCTTGTGTTTTGATATTTTGCAGGTGAAAACACCAAGAGATTCTGCGGAATTAATGAAACTCTCGAATGCGTATTTCCATTTCTTTGTAAGTAAAAATGAATGATACTTAGGGAGACGGACGGACAGACGGACAGACAGACGGGAATATAGACTATAGGTCATAGATATAAAATAATTTATACTAGTCGATGAAAGAGGAATATAGTGTATAAAACGCACTGTGGATTATCATTAAATAGTGACTTTCAATCCTTTTTCATTACAGTTAGAAAAGAGATAAAAAACGATGAATGTCCAACAAATTGCACAGAGGAAGAGTACGAATTTCAGAGCTCAACACTTCGCCACCCATCAGATGCGGCATGGGAAGACTTGATGCAAGGAAGAATGCAGCTATGTGATGGCAACTATAATGTATCTAGCGAATATAAGAAGTCAAATGGTAATAATGATTCCTTCCAGGACTGGTACAGGTAGGCCATGTCATGATATTAACATCCACATCGAGAGATCCTGCACAGGGACGGAGATTGAATAATGATAATGGTAATAAGAACTCAAAGATTGATTGCAGGAGGGGGTATAGCACCCATAAACAATGGAACACAGAATACTTTGAAAATACTTTGAAAAGATTACCACGCCCACTATTTGAACCTTATAGGTGGATCCACTAGTGGGACAGACATAATTAGAAGTCGATATATAGAATAATAGCTACTACGACGTAAATCACTGAAAAATGTCCACACATAAATCCAGCTTTAAACCTGGAGGAACAACTGTTTCTATTACTATTTTTTATATTTGTTTTCCTTTCCATTACAATCATTTGTTACAGAAAGAGGTATGCCCGCATAAGCATCTTCTTTTACACAAAAGACGTCGAAGTTGTAGAAGAGATTCCAGCCTTTGATGGACTTGATTTTGCTGGTAGGTGTCAGCTTCTTAAAATATAATACTTGCTTTGAATATATTCACATAAAATGTGCGCTATCTAAATTCAATATAATTGTCCGGCATAACATTAAACATTCATGTAGGCTGTCAACTCGAGATGGAAGACACTACTCCACGGGCAGAGGGTTATTATCACGTCACTAAAACCTGGTCTTCATGTAATCGCTCACAATCGCATGATCCCGGGGGGCTTCAGAAATTTTTCATCTTTAAAAAATACCAAAACCATGAGATTCAGTGCTATTCAGCCACAAAGAGACACCAAAAAGTGAGGATTTGCCAAATCTCATATTTTAAACCCTAAAAGACTGACCAAAGTCATGATTTTTACCCCCAAAATATACGACGGGTATCCCCGATCTTTTATCTCCAGAGTTTACCCCCATCCCCCGGGCCACGGATCGTTGAAATTACTGATGGGAAGATCGCTCACAATCGCTATCAATTGTTTCTATGTACCCGCGATTTAAGTAGTCTTACATCATACAAATTCCATGCTTGGAAACCATGGGACAATACTCTGTCGCCATAGTAACTCGATCGCGCTAATTACATGAAGACGCGTTCGTGTACTCGATGTTAATATTGTGTTTGTTGTAGGTAATTTGGGTGGTAACATGGGTCTTTACTTGGGATGTAGTTTCCTAACCTTGGTCGAGTTTATTGATCTACTAGTATTAATAACCATACAGCTGTTCAAGAAAGACAGAAAAGTTGCTGAAAAATGGGCTGAAAAACAGCCAAATTCACAAACTGAGGACGATAATAAACCATCAGTATAGACACCGAAATCCACTGACAAATTGGTTTGCAAGAGAAGATATTATGAGGACCCATTTGTCCGATTTTGTTTCGAACATCATCTATCTAAGCCTTCACTTGGATTTATTTTAAATAAAAGGATTTCCATTGCTATAGCCCAGGTATATAAGCCCTTTCAGCACCATTTCTCAAACCAAGTGCAACGTTCTTCATTTATTTCCGTCTATAAGTCTGTGAGAAAAACGTTCAAAATTAAACCTGAATGAAAGATGACAACGCATCAACCGAACTCATTCCAATATCTAAACAGGACTACACCGTAGCCCACGAGAGCAGACAGAACGCACTGATACGCAGCAATACTTTCATTTTAGGGTTTACATATGAGAGCCATGTCTGGCAATAATAACAAATTCTTGCACAGAAAATGTTTCCATGATAGAAATTTTTAAGTGCCCCTAAAACAATCAAAAATGGAGTAATCTGTAGACTGTTGGAAAACGACTTTCGTTGTCAGAATTGAAATTGGAATAAACGCGAATATTTATCGATTTTTAAAGTTTACAATGTCGACCTCGCCCTAGCCGTGATATGGGATCTGGGTCGAATGAGGTCTATCTGTACCATACGGAACTGTCAAAACTGTGATTGTGTTTAAATTTTACTAAATTGGTCCACCCTGAGGGGTTATAGGCACTTTAATGTTTTTCTGTAGCGTTGGGCACCGAGGATGTGAAGTTGCATGAAATCTAAAATTTCACGCAAGCCGCAGAAAAGTACTCCATGCATTAGCATTATAGGTTGGGAAAGTTACATCAATCTGGATAAAACTATCCATAGGATAAAACCTATCTACCGCATCAAATTGTATTGGTTTTATTATATGGATAAAGATTTATCATGTGGATAGTGCTATTCAGGCTTTGTGCAATATGAACTAATAAATAAAAGGCTAAAGCTCTCTTTCAAAGAAACATTTTATATATATATATACCAGTGTAATCACTTAAATGATATAACAATAAAGCACATGTTTTAAAATAAATCTCGATAATTCCATATTCAATAATGTCGTACTTGTAAAATCATATCAGAATCCCGGAGGATTTGGAAGTGAAGGTGGCCTACTTCCCCCAGAATCTTTAAAAACATTATCAAATCCAATAGGAGGTCTCGATACACCACTGTCTTGCTTTGATCATATCAGAATCCCGGAGGCTTTGGAAGTGAAGGCTGCTTTTTTTCAAAACCTGGTGGTGGCCTACTTCCCCCAGAATCTTTAACAACATTATCAAATCCAGGAGGAGGTCTCGATACACCACTGTCTTGCTTTGACTTGACACGCTCCTTATTTTTATCAGGTTGAGAAAATTTCTGAGTTTTTTTATTTTCAATTGGACTTGATTTTCTTTTTTCATCCGTATTGCTATCATTGCTATCCTTGTAATAAGGCCTGTAAGTGCCTCGTGTGTTTCTTGGTCTCCTATCACGTGGTTGAAATGGTCCTCTAACGACCTTTTCTCTCTCTTGACTCGTCGCCCCATTTTTTGCTACATCACGTGATATTTTTGTGACGTCACAATTGGAATCGGCTCCAGATTTCAATGACTCGGTCGCATTATTATTTGCAGACTTTGACATATCTTCGGTATTCCTTTTTGATATATCATTGTCTTGGTTGGTTGCGAGTTTTGTTTGTTTTTCAGATTCTTTTCTGCTAGTGACAGTGTCGCTATCCCGAGGATTTTGCTCAGGTTTTGAAATAGTGGAATTTTCTGTCGATGCGGACAGTAGCCCCCTTTCTGGGCGTGGCCGTACTCCTTTTTCGGAAGACTGTCCTGCAGACTGATTTTCTCTAACCTTACTTCGTTCATTGCCGTCAAAGCGTCTTCTACTAAAATTGTCAATATTTCTTTGTGCTCTGTTATCAATATTTCTCCTATCTCTATCTTCTCTAGATGATTTGCTGTACTCTTTGCTTTTATTATGACTAGTCTTGGTTTGTTTGTTCCATTTGTCCTCAGTCCGACGTCCTTCATTCCTGGGTCTGAATTCACCTCGTCCTCTATATTTTCTCGAAGAGTGAGGCCTATCGCGTTGTGGTTTTGTTTCTTTGCTAGTAGGGTTGTTTTCTGGTAAGGTTTGTGTAGTGGTTGTGTTGGTATTACTCTGGGTATTTAATGGTTGGTCAGTAATTGCATCTTGAACAGTTGAAGAACTGTTTAAAGAGTCAGATTCGCTCACCTGTAAATAATAAAAAAACAGCTGTGTTGAGATCTATAGATTATAGTTGTTTGGTTGGGATAACTTGAGTGGTTGTTCGTTGCTTCTCTTTTTTTTACTCCGTTTCTTAGCTTGTTTTGCTGTTGTTGTTGTCACTGTTGTTGTTGTTATTGTTGCTGTTGTTTTTCTTCTTGTTGTTTCTGTTGTTGTTGTTGCTGCTATTGCTGTTGTTTCTGTTCTTGTTTCTGTTGTTTTTCTTCTTGTTGCTGTTGTTGTTGCTGCTGTTGTTGTTGTTGTTGCTGTTATTGCAAATGTTGCTGTTGTTCTTGTTGTTGCTGTTGTTCTTGTTGTTGCTGTTGTTATTGTTAACTTTGTTTTCATGGTTGGTTGGCATGGCGGTTTTGTCAGTTTGTCTACATCACTTTTAGCTTGTTTTTTTTTTTATCGTATGTTCTGTCTGTGCGACCGCTTCTTTGTTTTGTTTCTTGGATGGATGGATGGATGGATGGATGGATGGATGGGACTT
Organism: Diadumene lineata; assembly: GCA_918843875.1. Classification (NCBI taxonomy): domain Eukaryota; kingdom Metazoa; phylum Cnidaria; class Anthozoa; order Actiniaria; family Diadumenidae; genus Diadumene; species Diadumene lineata. Next base: position 11,780,606 of record OU974070.1, on the reverse strand, counting down.
AACAGAATGGAAAGGGATGGCTGCTGGATTGATCGACTTAATAGACTTATAAAGACTATAGACTTTATAGATGACAAGTTGTGTGGTTAAAATGGTTTATGGAAAGATGGTGGAAAGTCTGCTAGTCAGTTCTATAAACTACACTATATTTACCTCCGTTAGACTTATCAAATATCTATTCTTCTCTTCCTCAACATTAATGATTCCACCTTTCTCAAGCTGTTTGTTAAACAACTTGGCCATATTTTCTTGTAGTTCTTTCATTTTAGCATCAGCTTGATAGATAACCTAACACAAAAGACAACAACAGTAGTATGAAATTTCGGAATAATTAAGTAGATAAAATAAAATGAATGTAAATAAAAGAGAGAACATTCTGTATTAAAAAACGCTAAAAGCTAAACCAAAACCAAACTCTATCCACAGACTCAAGCATATATTAATCTATTTTAAGGTAGTTCGGGATCCACACTTCCCGCCGATAGAATTTTCTAAACCTTTTTCTGAATAAGGACTGACACATATAAAAAACAGAAATGAAATAAAAAATAGGGGTCACCGTGCTTGTTTTGGAACTGTGGGGGGTGGTAGTAGGCCCATTTTGGCCCCATTTCAACTAAAAGAAGTAACATCAAATTTGTTGAAAATAATATTCTTGCGAACAAATTTGAAAGTTTTTCACAAATTTACTATAAGAGTCTGACAAAATGCTCCCTTCGCTATAGTTCTCTATAGTTCTCATGAATTTACCCGTTGGAAAAGACATCGACTGAGATATTTTACGGAGATTTAAATGAAGAGCTTCATTAATTTTTTGTACACTTTACCACAAAAAAGTCAAAATTACCATGTTTTAGTCTCGAAGACCATATATTTTTTATTTCAAAATTTTAAAGCTGGGTTTATGCCAAATATAAAAATTGAAAAATAATTGGGTGTCACCGTGCTAATTTTGGAGCTAAAAGCAAAAAACGCGCGGTAAATAAGATGATTTCAATGTTTTGGACGCGCGGGAATGGACATTAGTTGCTTTTGAGGCCCGTATGCAATGCTATGATATTATTTTTTTTAAAAAAGTTCAAGAATGACCATATTTTAGCACTAACAAAAAAATTCTTTTTAATCGCATGAGAAATTTTATTTGATTTCACATGCGCGAGCAGGATGCGCAGTAGCAAGGGTCCCAAACTACCTTAAATTCTACTGCAACAGTTATTTATTCAGTGTTTTAAAAAATTGGTATGAGTTAACCATTTTTATTATTAGCTTGTGTTCCATCCGGCATAGTCTTTGTATATTACAAAGAATATACCAGATGTAACCAAGGGTATTTTTTTACTAACCTTTTCTTCAATTGGGTTGATGTCAGGAGCAGCTTGTAAAGTTTCAGTATTATATGTGATAGGTAGACGACACATTGGACATACAATCTAATGGTTCAGAAACAGCACAAAGATGTAAGAAGGGATCATAAAGATTACATTGTGCAGTTTGTTGCATGCAACTATAGTATGCACACTGAAACACGTTTAAGAATATTTCATGATTAGTTTTAGCAACTGTAGAACCCAAGTACAACTTATATACAAATTGTAGAGGCGGCTCCAAGGGGGTGGGGCATGGGGGAGGGGGGTTAGTGCCCCTTTTTGATTTATGTTTATAGAGAATTCTTTTTTATTGTTAATCAGTATTTTTTTTATTAGTGCACCCCCCCCCCCCCCTGTCTCCCCTTATAAAATTTGGGAATCAGCCCCTGAATTGTAGCATGTCATTCACCATGCAGGACTTGGGTGGTAACAGTATCGGGTCATTATTGCTTAGAGATTCAGTGAGTCTTGTACATTGTTCATCTATTAGCTGTCATTGTCAATAAAACCCAGGCAGGACCAAATGATGGGGTGAGTTGTGGAATTATCAAATTTTATCTAACATATAACATTACAATAGCAATTGTTTGGAAATACAATTTCGTTCTCAAAAACTACATAAATAAAGCAGGAAAGCAACCAGTGCAGTCCTCCCCAAACAAACAGTCCTGCAGTACATACTTGCTTTTCTTTGTCTTCCGTACTTTCATCAATCTTGTTCAAATGGTATTCTATATATCTTAGCAAGCAATGGCAATGGAAATAATGGTAGCAGTCTGTTTTGGTAAAGCTGTGGTGATCCTAAGATATGAAAAAAGAAATAAAATAAAATAAAATAAAATAAAATAAAACAAAATAAAATAAAATAAAATAAAATAAAATAAAATAAAATAAAATAAAATAAAATAAAATAAAATAAAATAAAATAAAATAAAATGGAATGGAATGGAATGGAATGGAATGGAATGAAATGAAATGAAATGAAATAAGATAAAATAAATAAGTAGGAAGGTTAGTGAAAGAGTAAATGTCACTATCTATTTCTGTCTATTTCTGGATGAAGGAATACAAATACTAAGGGATAAATATCATAAAGAATATAAGTGTGAATGAATGAATGAATAAATAAATAAATGAATAAATGAATGAATGAATAAACGAATGAATGAATGAATAAATAAGTGAATGAATGAATGAATGAATGAATGAATGAATGAATGAATGAATGAATGAATGAATGAATGAATGAATGAATGAATGAATGAATGAATGAACAAAATAATAATCACCTGATTGGTCACAACTAAATGAATATTAACTAAATGAATGAATAAACAAACAAACATGAATAAATGACTGGATGAATGAACAAACAAATGAACGAATGAATGAATGAATAAATAAAAGAACATCTGAACGAACTATACGCTCTCTCACCTGGAAGTGTTCTAAACATATTGCACAGGCACAGCTTGGTATGTTATTGTCAGTCAGACTCTCTTTAGCATACTACAAGAGCAAACAAATCAAACTATTTAATTCTATGATTTACAAACTAGCCCCTCTGGTTTATTTAACACATATTGGTGTTTAAATATTGTTCTCTGGAGGCCAACCTATAGCAAAAATGGATTAATATATGTGAAAAAAATAACGTTTACGATGATTTCCTCATATTTTGTAAAGATTATTGCCTATCGCTATGTTAAAAGATACATGAGAATTCTTTGGTAACTGTGTCTCAAAATACCATTGCAAATTTTTACGAAGAAAGGTGATATTTTTTTCCTTTTTTCATTTGGTTGGCCACTACTTAAATGCTGAATTTAATCAGTGTGATTGCTTGATCATTTGCTAATAGTCAAGCAGCTTTTGCATTTAAAACCAGTCATGAACATCATCTAATACTTTAAATGACTGTTGCTGGGTAATGTTGCACATTAATACTTACATCAATTGTCTGAAACAACATGGGAGAGCCAAGTAGACTCTCCATTAGCTCATGAAGATTCTCTGAAATACTAACAAGAAAAACAATACTGGTTTTATTATGGAAACATAATGGAAATAAGTTATAAGTTAAGATTTAAACATGTTGAAGGGAGTGTACTCATCAATATGAGAAATACTAAGCATTATATCTGACATTCATTAAAATAGACAATTGCAAAACAAAACAAATGAACAACATAAGAAAGAAATTAATATATATTAAAATGAACAAAGAAAGAAAGCAAACAAATAAACAATAAATGAACAATCAAATAAACAGGCAAATAAATTAATAAACTATCAAGTAAACAATTATTAATACAAAAATATCAACAGACAAAAAATGATCATCAATCAAATCAAGCAAACAATTATGAGGCAATTACACACAAAAAAAGCAAACAAACAAATAAAGATATTGGGAATGTTGTCCAAGTATGAATAAATAACTACCTTTCAATATGAGCATCTGAGAGACCTCTAGGATTCCTGATGTTGATTGAGGGTAGTTCACGTGGATACTAAAACAATTGAATGATGGAATCTTTAGCCGCACTGGCAATCAATCAGTCAGTCAATATTATTAGTCAATCAATCAATCTATCCATCTATCCATCCACCAATCAATGAAATAAAAAGACAATCAATCACTCAGCCAATCAATCAATCAGCCAATATCAACCATGCAATTAATATCAAAACAATAAACTGTTTGATCATTACATCGATCAGTGAATCCATCAGTCAGTCAATCAATCAGTCAATCAATCAGTCAATCAATCAGTCAGTCAATCAGCCAATCAATCAGCCAATCAATCAGCCAATCAATTAGTCAGTCAAACCGCAAATCAATCAGTCAATCAACCAGTCAGTCAATCAGCAAATTAATCAATCGATCATCCTACCTTATCTGATAGAGCTATTTCAAGTGTCATGCATACATACTGTTTATCATCCTCATCGCCAGTACTTGGATGTAATAACACACTGATATGGGATGGCCTTGGACAAATATTTACAATAATTAAATAACCATCAATAACAAATATACCCATCTAACATTTTCAGCAATATTTGTATTGGCCATTTTCAGCTAAAATGAATTGAATTCGTCAAGTTACCAAAGCAGTATGTAAAATAAATAGACGAACGTAATATTTTTTCGTATTTTGCCGAAAAAACACATCAACAGACAATGTATTTGTACAGCAAAATGACAAAAATAGCTTACACAATTTCTCGGAAGTTGTACCTTTCATTTGGTCCTTTCATAGTGAGTTCATTGATATAAATAGCTTCCAACATTTCTATTTCTTCCTTCAGACAAAACCTGGTTGATAAAATATCATTTTAGCAAAAGAAATGCTAAAAAAAGGAGTTTTCTTCATACTTACCCATCCTCATGAATTTCACCGGCTGTCGCCATTTTGTACATAAAATGAATGTATTGCAGGCTCAGAAATACTTTTGATTTGTCAACATCTCCAGCCAGACGTAGACGTCACGCACCAAGATTGTAACGATAAGACGAAAACCTATCTAATCTTTTATTGCACTCTTCGGAAATGATTGTCGAGCTAATTTGCTTTGTATTCTTGTTGATATTTATCTATCTGATGTACTTCGAGTACAAATTGTCACAATATCCTCCTGGTCCACGTCCATGGCCGTTCATTGGTAACCCATTCTTGATGAAATCCTCACAACTTTACCTCGAGCTCACGAAATTGAGAGAACTATACGGCGATGTGTTTACAATACAGATAGGTCGTCAACCGATGGTTATACTAAATGGTTCTGCTATTAAAGAAGCTCTTGTTGAGCAATCTTTGGCATTTGCCAGTCGGCCACCAAGGAAAGAAACTTTTCGTTTCAACGAGAATCGAAGTCCATCATTGTTTACAATGCCTTATGGTCCTGCATGGAGGCTATTTCGTAAGCTAGGACATCAAACGATCAAGGTATACGGACAAAAGAGACTCCAAAGTGTAATGGAAATAGAAGTAAATGAACTTTGTAAAAGACTGGAGAGTTTGGGCGGCAAATCGAGCGATATCACCAAAGAGTTTGCTTTGTCAGTGACAAACGTGATCTGTCATCAACTGTTTGGCTCACGGTATGATAGCGATGATCCCGAATTACTTAAAGTTTTCAAAGTCCATGATATTTTAGTTCATGTTCCTATACGACGCTCTGTCCTGGAATCCATACCTATTTTAAATCACGTCTTACCAGAGAGCCAAGATATGAAAGAAGTTGAAACTGCTGCTCTTTGGAGAGATAAATTGTTGAGGCGTGTCTACAAAGAACATCTTGAAACATTTGATAGCGACAACATTCGTGATTACACTGATGCGTTGATCAAAGCTAAACTAGACGCCGAAGAGGAAGACTCGTCGTCTAAGGAGTATCTTACTCAAGAAGCTATAATACAGGCGGGGATGGCTACTGTGTTTTTAGCTGGATCAGAAACGACGTCCACTACACTGGGGTGGGCGGTAAGGTATTTACTGCACTACCCAGACGTGCAAGACAGACTTCACCAGGAGATTGATAATGTCCTTGGTCCAGATGAATTTCCTACGTTAGATTACAAGAAATCACTCCCTCGTTTAGAAGCCTTTATGACCGAAACGCTTAGAATGTCTTCTATTTTACCCCTTAACTTGTTACACATGACTAATGCCGATACCACGGTCAAAGGCTTTGGAATCCCCAAGGGTACCATTATAGTGCCAAATCTATGGGCTTTGCATCACGACCCAAAACTATGGCCAGATCCCATCAAGTTCAACATTGATCGATACCTTGATGAAGACGGCAAGTTCGTCAGCCCACCGAATGGAACATTCTTTCCATTTAGCTCTGGAAGACGTGTTTGTATGGGCGAGGTTTTTGCTCGCTCACAATTGTTTATCTTCTTGGCGAGATTGATACAGATGTTTCGATTTGAAAACCCCCCTAATAGAGAGCTGCCGTGTCTTGATGGTGGCGAGGGCGTAGTGATGACAACAAAGCCATTTCAAGTTTGTGTCGTCAAGAGAGAATAGATCCATTTTACATGCATATCCAAATGAATACTCAAAGTTTGCGAGAGTTAGGGTTGGGTTTTCAACCAGATACAATTTATTTCGATAACCTAGTTTGGGCGTCATCAATTTTTACTCTCATAATAGTCTACCTTACCGATTTATACGCTCGCAGTGTAGAAATCAACTTCAATTCACTTTAAGATTTCTGGAATATGACCTCTTGGTCTATTAGCAAGGCTTGGTCTAATCATGTCATAAATGTATTCTTTTCTAGCTACACTGTAGATCTACAACATGGCGATTTTTCCATTTTTTTATATTCAGATAATATATATGTATTGACGAACTAGGTCGTCCATATTCATGTTCGGCTGTCATTAACAAAATAAAACAAATATATTTAGCAATTTTTGTAGGCAAGATGTCAATAAATGAGATATTCAGTTTACAATCATATATTCTTTATTTTTCTAAATAAATGAAATTTATTTACAGAATTACGTTTTCCCTATATGCAATAGTTCTAGCTCAAATCCACACCTTTTAAAAACTTAAAATTTACATTCGATAAATAATGCTAAACGATGCCAGACGAGGTTCAGCAATATTCCAACTCACGCTAACCCGACATGCTAAACGAATATTCCCTTGAGATTTCCCACGTACATTAATTAAAAGCTGGGCATTAACCCTCAAGGACAGAGTCCGGTGACACGTGGAATTGATTCACCTCACTTTCTCAATTTATTCTTCTACTGCACGGCGAATTTTCGTTGACGACCGTTAAACGACCCATCTGCGTGCCTTTGTCATTGTTTATAATACGGTTCTTTTAAAAACATGAATAATTCAACCAAATGGCGTGAGTGGGGCGATACTAAGGATTTGAGAAAGAATTTGAGTGGAATGTAATTCTCCTAGGGCCGCTATAAACGAATGATAGACTAGGGGTGCGCAAAGCATCATGGTTGAGACGGCTCCTCTAAGCATGATTCTCAAGTGAACGACTTAGTGCGAAAAAAACACGATTGCACGAGCGGAGAGCAAGAGCACAGGGGCAGTCGCAGAACTTCGCCACAGGCCATGAGATCGAGTGATTCAGAGATATTGAATATTTCTTTAGTTACTATTCAAATGCTGTTCTTCTTCTTGGAACAAACTAAAAAAAAACAGAGAAAGGATAATAGAAAAATATCAAAGTCAATCCAGAAAAAAAGAGATGTGCAACTAGGAACACACAGCCTAATGATTCGCTCGTTCTGGGGCCGGTTGTACAAAGTATGGATAAAGCTATCCACTCCATGGAATTTCTTTAGAATTAATCCGCTGTATAGCGCTATTCAGGCTTCGTGCAACCAGCCCCTGGACAATAGTCTAGACTAGAGTCTAGAGCTCACTATAACTAGTTTACGTACTGAGAATCTAGCTAAATCTTATAAGATTATGGAAGAAAAGGAATAAACAAGCACACAAAGAACAATTATTCAACATGGACAAACAGTGATTCACCAAACAAAAAAAAAATAATAATAATAATAAAAACGTTAAGCCTCTGAGCACGAGCGTTTGGCAAACAAAAGGTCAGTGGTCTGAATCCCAGCTGAGGCAAATCTTTAAATCTGTCATTACACTCGATAAAACACATACATAAACGATAAAAAAGGTTAATCCGCTCCAACACATTTTGATTACAATACACTTACTCTATCGTGCGGTCCTCTGGCCGTCATCCTGCTGGCTTCTTCTTGTAACATCTTCTGATAGACCTCATCTTCACGCCTTTAAACATCAAGATAATAATAGAAAGTTTGAAGTTGACTTGTTTATATGTGCGCGTAATATCTAAAGAAAGTAATGCTCTTTCTGTAAGTAATACCCGAAATGAGGGTGGAGACTGCATGTCTGTAGTAGATGCTACTGACAAACGTGGGTCACAAACAGTAGTGTCGATGGTTAAAAAATTCAAACATTGAGTAACACTAACACAAAAGTTATCAAGGACATCCAAATTAACCATAGAAATTCCGAAGCAGTCTGTTAGTATTCCAGTAGTTATCATCCACTGATAAACCCTGGAGCGACAGTGTGCTTACTGGTTAACCTGAACTCTGAATCAGTTTCAACGTAGTGACTTACCTTTGTCGTTCTAGTTCTTCTTGTTGTCGTATCTGATATTCCATCGCTCTTTCTTTCTTAGCATTTAACTAAAATAGACAACAAAAACATTGAGTTATTCATATAGAAAGTTTGTATCGTAGCATGAAACTATTAACAACACCATACTCTAGCAAAAACAAAATAATAATAATAAAATAAAGTCTCCTCTCAATCTGGTTGGAGGATAGGGCTTTATTTTTTGGGGAATGGTAGGGGAGGGGAGGGCCGAATGTCATATGATAATAACGGGTTAGTTCACGATATTACTATCATGCAAAACTACAAATTGGTAGTACCTCTGCTCTTCTTTCTTCTTCTTTTTCTCTTCGTCTCTTATCATCTTCCAGTCGTTCTCTGGCTGTCATTCTTTGTACTTCTTCCAGTTCTTTAAGCAGTTCTTCTCGGCTTTCTATAGATTCTTCCTGCTTGCGTCGTAATCGCTCCATTTTTTCATCAATTTGTTGTTTTCTACCTTCCAAAACCTACATGAATGAGAAGCAAATTTTCTTTGAACAATTTATGAAAAGGCAAAGTTGAAGATCGCAACAGTAATAAGACTGCCAACATAATAAGTTCATACTTTCGTTCTTGTTTGATAATTGTTAAATTGAAAAAGCTAAAACCACTATGCCTTTGAGATTGAAAGTACATGTTCTAACAAAAACGCACATTTGAAGCTGCAACAACGTACTTGTAGCATCTAGAAGGAGGATAACCATAACAATCCTTGTATCCTCACCGAGTCGTAGAGAGCAACACATCGCACTTAAGGTGTCGCTTGAATTTCAGTCATGCGTCATTTGGTTTATTAGTACAGCGCCTGTTGGATTATACTTTAAATTTACCTCAGCCATCAATCGTTCTCGTGCCAGCCTCTCTCGCTCCCATTCAGCTTGCCGTTTAGACCACATACGAGCAGCTTCATCTCTGCAGAATTATATAAACGTGTTGAATACACAGTGAATTGAAAGGCAAATGGAAGTTTTGAAAACAGATAATAAATGATCAACTCAAATATCCAAATGAATTAAAAATACATAAATTACAACTACAGATAAATAAACATGAGAAATGATGGACTTTAGCCTGGTTCACACGAGCAACGCACATGCAAACCCAATGCAAGTTTAAGTCTTGTATTTGCACTTGCATTTGCGTTTTTACCGATTCACACGTTAAAAAAGTGCAAACGCAAGTGCAAATGCAAGACAATGAAAAATTTTTTATTTCTTACGTTTGCATTTGTATTTGCGTTGCTCGTGTGAACCAGGCTTTAGTCATGGGGCCGGTTGCTCAAAGCTCGATTAGTGATAATCCAGGGTTAACTCTAAAAGTTTTCTTAACAGTTAACCCAGGATAAGTGCTAATCGAAATTTGAACAACCCAGTCCTGCGCTTCTTTTTTTCACAGGAAGTCCGAGTCAGTGTAACGTTTAAGTACATGTAGACTATTCACATACCTGTACAGCATGTCTAACTCTGCTTCTCTTTCTTGTTCAAGCTTCAGTTGCTGTGCAACGACCTACAGATACAAATGGCTGAATAAGTCACGTGACTAAAAGTAGGACAGGAAGCCCAAGCCATTGCTCACCTCTCTCATGTATTCAGCATCTGCTTTGGCCTTTTCTCTTCTTGAAGTCATCACTACTTTTTCTTTTTGCTCCTGAATAATATCAAGCAACAAATTAATACAAAAGTCACTTAGGGACAAAATTACAAGAACAGAATACATGGATCTTCAGTATTATTGTAGGTATGCTTAAGATGTTGTTTTTCTAATAAATTTTGAAATAATTTCCATGATTGCAGACCATTGTATAACATTTGAATGTACTTCACTAACCTCTTTTGCCAAGTCTTCCAGAATTTTCAAGTCCAATTCCTAGAAAAAGAAAGAGAATGCTGATTTTGTTGACAGTGATGGTAATAATAAATGCTGAAAATTATGATAGCATGTATGGATGATGATGATGTCAACTGATGGATGATGACACCAACTGATGGATGATGATGATGATGTTAACTGATGGATGATGATGATGATGTCAAGTGATGGATGATGATGCCAACTGATGGATGATGATGATGTCAAGTGATGGATGATGATGCCAACTGATGGATGATGATGATGTCAACTGATGGATGATGATGCCAACTGATGGATGATGATGATGCCAACTGATGGATGATGACACCAACTGATGGATGATGATGATGATGTTAACTGATGGATGATGATGATGATGTCAAGTGATGGATGATGATGATGATGTCAAGTGATGGATGATGATGCCAACTGATGGATGATGATGATGTCAACTGATGGATGATGATGCCAACTGATGGATGATGATGATGTCAAGTGATGGATGATGATGCCAACTGATGGATGATGATGATGTCAACTGATGGATGATGACACCAACTGATGGATGATGATGATGATGTTAACTGATGGATGATGATGATGATGTCAAGTGATGGATGATGATGCCAACTGATGGATGATGATGATGTCAACTGATGGATGATGACACCAACTGATGGATGATGATGATGATGTTAACTGATGGATGATGATGATGTCAACTGATGGATGATGACACCAACTGATGGATGATGATGATGATGTTAACTGATGGATGATGATGATGATGTCAAGTGATGGATGATGATGCCAACTGATGGATGATGATGATGTCAACTGATGGATGATGACACCAACTGATGGATGATGATGATGATGTTAACTGATGGATGATGATGATGTCAACTGATGGATGATGACACCAACTGATGGATGATGATGATGATGTTAACTGATGGATGATGATGATGATGTCAAGTGATGGATGATGATGCCAACTGATGGATGATGCTGATGCCAACTGATGGATGATGATGTCAACTGATGGATGATGATACATGTCAACTGATGGATGATGATGATGTCAACTGATGGATGATGATGATGATGATGTCAAGTGATGGATGATGATGTCAACTGATGGATGATGATACATGTCAACTGATGGATGATGATGATGTCAACTGATGGATGATGATGATGATGATGTCAAGTGATGGATGATGATGTCAAGTGATGGATAATGATGACGTCAACTGAGGGATGATGACAATAATGAAGATGACAACAAAGATGATGAATCTCATAAAGGAGTCACATCATTCCATCCAAGTGAAAAATACTGTACTGGATACATATTCATTTAGTACAGCAGCTGTGGTATTGTTACCAGTGCTTTCTGTATTTCTTGGCTTTTTCTTTTCATCTGAGCCTTGTGCTGTCTTATCAATACTCGACTATAAAAAGAGATCATTTATGTGTTATAACACATTGCTTTAGACATCATAGGCAAACTGGTTACAAAATCTTAATTGACTTTTGTACATTCTTCACAAGAATAATTATGATTATCATAATAATTGTAATGAACAGTCTGCGGTAGAACATAGTGTAAATGTGGATGATTGTGAACAGTGATGTGATGAAGCAATTTAAGCAATTGCCTGGAAAAGATCCAAAAGAAAATTTGGGCTTCAATGCTTTTGATTCTGATGCTCTAGCAACCACACTATGAAGCCACATATACTAGTGTACATTCTGATGCTCTAGCAACCACACTATGAAGCCACATATACTAGTCTACATTCTGATGCTCTAGCAACCACACTATGAAGCCACATATACTAGTCTACATTCTGATGCTCTAGCGACCACACTATGAAGCCACATACACTAGTCTACATTCTGATGCTCTAGCAACCACACTGTGAAGCCACATATACTAGTCTACATTCTGATGATGATACTGTAAAGAAAGATAACTGTAAGAAAAGCAAAGAATTGTTTTTAAAATGTTACCCAAAATCTCTTTTCCTTCTTTCTTCCTCCATTTTTCTTCTTTCCTCTTCCTGTGAATAAATGGAATAATAATTAATAATAATAATAATTAGAAAAACAAGAACAGGGTCCAAAATACCACAATGTACATGTATATGACAATAGAGTGTTATGTTGCTTAAGATTTGTTTTGCAATTATTGTGATTGAATATTGGCTGAGATGAGTGTTTGAATGTATAATTAATATTGCCATACATTTTCTCTTAATTTAGCATTGATTCCTCAAGGTGCAAACACACACTAAAGTAAAAGTCAGAAAACTCATGTGCATACACTATTGTCTATGCTGAAATCAAATTTGATAAAAAAAAGTAAATTATATTTGTCAGCACCTCTAAATTTGCGTCTGTAATTATTGGAAAATGCAAAATTATAATATGATAAATAAATATAATTATTATAATATCACATTTGTCCATTGTACATACAGCATCATCAAGTCTTCTTTGTTCTTCCAACAGCATTTCCTGTTCTCTCTTTAACATCTGTGCCTGTGAAAACAAAACAATGTGTTTAGAATTACAATTTTGCAATAAACAAATAGATTTACATAATGGTCTGGCAAATATTTAATGCAGGGCCTAATTCTAGATCTTTGCTCTACTGTAGATAGTTACACAAAGTTATGATAAAGTTATCCACCCAATAAAAAAATTATCTATTTACTGGAAAGAGATTTAAGTAGCTACATATAATTATCCAGGCATGAATTTGAAGGCATCTGTAATTAATGATTCTGATTTGCATAAGGTTTAGTTTGAATTATCTCAGTCAAATTACATATAATTTCAAAGTTTTAAATCTAATAGCAACATTAATCTACACATTGGATAAGCAATATGCAATATCAATGTCAGATTGAAATATGAAATATTTATGAATATTGTACAGAGGGGGACATTGGGGTTTGCGGTGTTCCTTATTTTAGTGCGGTGTTACGGTGAACAAGGCTGAAAAATTGCGGTATTGCGGTGATGCAAAACCTCGTGATGTGCAATATTTAAGTTAATTTACGTGCGGTGTACGATGAAATAAAAACTTTTTTCAGAGTTAATCCAACGAAAATGATTTTTTTGCATATGACTCATGAAAAAATGCGGTGACAGTGTTTTGTTGAATTTTTTTTGCGGTTTTGCGGTGTTCACCATCGTTTTTTTGCGGTGTTGTGGTGTTCGAGACTCCCTAATGTCCCCCTCTGTACATATTACAGGGAAATTGGAACTTGGAAATAACATTTTGCATCTAATAGTCCTAATAATTATTGTTTTGTTCACCTCTTCTTCTCTGAGTTTTAGTTCTTCCATTTGAGATTTGAGCTGATCAGCAATTGCTTTCTCTTCCCTATATTGAAACACATAATAGCAGCAATCATAACGCTAATTCTGATAAACATATCTAATTATTGGCATGCACATTAAACAATAATCCACACGGGATCCCTGTGTACACAAAGGGGGTATGGGTTTCTTGAACATAGATAAGGTTGTACATGTACCTACATCCATTGACTTGCCATGGAGATAAACTGCCTCACATTGAAGAATGTTCACTAACATTGCTCAAACATTGTCATGTCCAGGTCCCCTTTGTGTACACAGGGATCCTGAATTTGATTATTCAAACTATACATGTATTCAAAAGGATGAAATAATAAATGAATAAATGAATGGATAAAGTAGTAAATTAATGAACTGTCAGATAAAGAAGTCAGTAATGTTGATGATTATAGGTAGTAACAAGGTAATGTATTGGGTAAAATAATTGACTGAATGCCTCACCTGAACCTAGTTTCTTCCTTTTGTCTCTCTTTTTCTAAGGCCAGTAGTCTTTCACGTTCCATTGCAGCATCAGCCCTGACAAACAAAATGCAATATATTTGTAACTTAGATACATGAAGTAATTCATTTTAAGACAAACATTGAAACATACATGTATGGTCATTAAATTCTTATATGGTTGGGATACCCAAAACACAGCCAAAAAATGAATGGATTTATTCATAAAGAATAATCTATTTTCTAAACTGACTAAACTCACTGACTAGTACATGTACATCCTTGAAAAGGAATGTTTGTCAATTAAAGTGCAGACTTAACAATAAATGACAAATTGAAAATGAGAATACATCATTATTTTTGTTGCAATGTTAAATTACCTTCGTTCTTCATCCCTGGCTGTTTTCAAATGCTGTTAATGAAACAAAATAATGTAAAAACAATATTAACAACTATTACAAGTAATATTGCTCACAGACAGGATAACTAGCTGGAAAATACACGACCATCACAAAGAAGGTGTTTTGTGATTTTAGAGAAAGTACATGTCAGACTACTGTACACCAAACAGATACACTAGATAAGATAGTATCTTAGTTACTAGTCTTTATCTCTTAGATACTTGTAATGGTGACTTATTCACCAGCAATCATCCAGTTAGTACTGGGTAACTAATTGTAGCTGACTTTCACATTAACGAGTAATGGGAGGACATAAAAGAACGACTGAGGACGCAGGTCACAACCTTCCTCGGTGATAGGCCTACACTAATACATACTAATTACTAACAACTAATAAAACTCATGCTTGTAAAACCGGATTACATATAACTATAAATATTAAAGATTGTAATGCGCTTTGAGACATTAGTGAAATGCGCTATATAAGCACTACATTACATTGCAGACTGTTCAGTAGAGAGCTACTTGAGAATACATTTTAGAGGACTACACACAATACTGTATATTGATGAAGAATTCTACAATATTTAACATTATTCTTATTGATCAGCTTTACCACAGCCTTTACTCTGACCTAATTGAAAGGAGTCATTTTTGCTGTTTAAGTATAGCATCTAGCCTAAGGATACAGATTCAAATGCAAGTCTGTTAAGCCACAGTTTGTTCCAATGTTTTGATACCAACCTGTTCTCTGTAAGCTACTTGATCTCCCCACTTTTCTATGACATGCTGTTTCAGCTGATCAGACTCGATCTGCACTCAAGACAAAAACAAATATTAAATATATTAAATGATTGTATATATTTTAAAAATACAATCAAGATGCCTTAAAGTTTGTGGTTTGATCAAAGTTTGACTCACTTCACGTAATTCAGGAGCATTCTGCTTCCAGTGTTCATAGAGCTTCTGTTCAGCAACCTTGAGTAAGAGATACTTATTATTAATATTTATTTACAAATGATGTAATGCAAACACTTACAAATCCATCATACTTAGGAAGTATAATTTTTTTTTCGTCATTGCACACATAAAACAAACTAAAAATATACTGGAAAAGCCCTTGAACAGCCTTTAGTTAGTATTATATTGCCAATTACAAGCTAGAGCAGAATATGAAAGATAAATATTCTAATGTTATTCTAATATAAATATTATTATTTTACAAAACCAAGATTTGTAATTACCTCTTTTCGTCTGGCTTCTTTTTCACTCTTTAGTTCATCAGCTCTACACAGAAGAATTCAATACACACATTTTAAAATAAAATATAATTACTAACAACATTATTCTACATAATTTACTTGTTTCATATGAAACATTGAGGCAGTTCACACTATGACATAACTTTACTAGTATAGGCTGCCGCACATCGTGAGCAATCTACCTAGCAAGATTTTTTTCTCACTGGCTCACAAGCAATGTCTTGCGAGGTGTTGTAACAGTTTTCTATCTATGTCTAAAAATCGCCACATTGCGAGATATGAAAAAAAGACTACTTTACCACAGGCTGCGAGTTTTTTGCTTGAGAGCCAGTGAGAAAAAAGTTGCAGGCAGATTACTCATTATGTGCTGTGGCCTTTATAGGTTTGTCAGATTTTATCCCAATGTTGGAATGAATCATTACCTTTCTTTCATCTGGAATATTTTACCAGTTCCACCAAGACGTAATTCCCTAAGTTCCCTCTAAAACAATAAACCAGATCATGAAAATGATTAAATAAATAAAATATAAAATAAATATTCTGTACACATTGATTCATCATATAATTTTTTGTTTTATTAACAACAACATCAAAATGAACAAGATTGATGTCACAGAAGCTTAGATGCTAAATAGCAGATAGAGTGCACATACTAAAAGTGTGAACATAAATACCACTAAATAGTGCTATTTTAAGCTAATTCTATTGTTTTCTTTTGTTTAATTAGTGCTATTTACCACTACATATTGACAACTGTTGCACACTTTTAGTGTGTGCACTTTATCATTCAACATTCACTT
This sequence comes from Diadumene lineata, assembly GCA_918843875.1. NCBI lineage: Eukaryota > Metazoa > Cnidaria > Anthozoa > Actiniaria > Diadumenidae > Diadumene > Diadumene lineata. Next base: position 11,763,895 of record OU974070.1, on the reverse strand, counting down.
TTGCAGCATTGAAATGTCCAGATTGATATACCTTTTAGTTAATAGTTTCAACTAATGAAACAAAAATTCATAGATAATCATGTATTTTAATTATATGTTGATTGAGAAAGATCACTTGCCTCTTGTTCTTGTTTTTCCTTTAATAGCATCTCAGAAAGTCTTTTTCGTCTATCTTCTAAACCTTGTTTGCTCACTTGTTTTTTGTAGAGTTCATCAATGGCATTCATACTGAAAAAATTGTAAGTTATTTTTTGTTTTTTGTTTTGTTTGACTTATTCATGTTTAATACCAAAACAAACCAAAAAATAATAATAATAAATTCAGTTAATTTAATAAAATCTTCAGGAGTTAGTGATACATTAGAATTTATTCAAATAGCCGATATAAACGTTGAAGATCAATGACTGTCATAATTTATGCAACAACAACAAATTCGTTGCCGAGAGACTCCAGTCGGCAGAGTTTTTGCGCTGAAAGGTTTTCACGGAAAGAAATTTATGCTGGAAATGTTAAAGTTTTAGTTAGTTTGATTGTTCAAATATAAATATTATCATATAAACTTTCTTTTAAAGAAAGCTCAATTATAGAAAGGAAAGGAAAACTAAAAACCTTCTAACAACAAAATTTCTCACCTTTCTTGGAAGGAACTTTCTGACCCCCAAGCTCTCTGTTTAGTAGCTGTAATTTCGTTTTTTTGAAAATATCTAGCATTATTATCCCAGGCATGCCTCCTGTCCGCTTCATTTTGGCTTCTTCTCACCATAAGGCCTTCAGAAAGGCTTTTATAGTTTTTCATCCAGTACGGCTTGATATTCGGAAGCGCCATTTTGAAATTATGGAAATCATGTAACTGACGTTAGTTGTCATGCGCATTATCAGAACATAAACCAATCAGGTACAAATAAGCTCTTGCGATCAGTATTATATCAGTTGCCGAAATAGCTCAGTTGGGAGAGCGTCAGACTGAAGATCTGAAGGTCCCTGGTTCAATCCGGAGAGTTCGTAGGAACTCTGAATAATCCCGGGTTTCGGCACATTTTTTTTCTTCTTACAAGTTTTCTTCTTCTTTTGGATAATTTCCTTCTTTCTTTTCTTTATAACTAATTTACTTTTTTTTGACAGGTTTTCATTTAAATAGGGAAAAAATACAAACAATATTTTAATTTCTTTGTATTCAATTTATACAGCTTTATCTACATGAATCCACTTATTTCTATTGACAATTCACTGTCCGATCGCAAACAATGTGATTTTTAATTTCTGATTTATAAAACTATTTTATGTTGTTACTCTTATTTATAAAATGTGTAAAGATTATATACTTTCGAATATCGTGCATTTTCAGTTTACATTAGTAAATAAAATACTACTACAAAATCTGAGATCCCGTGTATAAACTTATTTTGAAAAATCCACAGGAAGCCCACAAGTCTGTTACACACATTTAGAAAGAAGTCTTTAGACAGGTCGTGAGTATATATTGATGACTCTGCTATCCGCCTTTATGCACTAGTCAGTTGAAACCCCTGACCCCCGACCCCCTGGGAAGAACGCACCGGGAATTAATGCAACATGTCCGGGGTTCTAATGCTGTTTTAAAACCCTTTCCTACGGGGAGAAGGAAAATTTAATAAAGGATTTAAGCGAAACGAAATATCGGATGACTTTAAAAGCGAGAATGACTGAGGCACGAGCGAAAAGTTACTTTCCCAGCTAATGATTCCTCGGGGATCAAGTCCAATTGACTAATGCATTATTTTAAAAAGAGTCTTTTAATCTTTAATGTTACTAAGACAGACTTTGATTTCTTCCTGAAAATAGTTAATTGCCAGCTAGGCTGTTCATATCCACTGTATAATCCCGCGCCCTACCCCAACATAGGTAAGTTACTGTGTATGAACTTGATTTGGGCTGAAGTATACACCCCTGGTTACATGATTATAATATAAGTTCCGACTTAACGAAATTACTGGGTTTCCAAATGTACTCCTTGTACAATTTATCAGCCCCCGACATTTTTCATGTCGATCATGTTTGTCTATATTATAGGTGTTTTGGTTGAGTTTGGTTCCAGGGGCTGGTCTATGGAGACATTGGCCTGATTTATTTTCATACGTTTTCATATTTGATCATCATGGAGATGGGCAGACATACGACGAAGGACTAACGTCCCAAACGTCAGTAAGCACTCTCTTCTTTGTACGGTGTACAAGTTACATCCAGGTCAGTTATCATAACTGTTTGATTAGAACTGAACACCGACGCAACTCACGCTAGTTTTATCTCTATAGTTATTATTGAAAATCTCAGTATAAGGTGCATCCCCCGGGGGGGGGGGGGGGGGGGGGGGGTAGGGGTGTTCCGCTGGGATCTTGTAGGGGTTACCCTGTTTATGACAAAAAATACCTAACTTCCATACCCTGTTTATGACAAATTACAATTGTTTACGAACATTATATGATTTGTATAAATATATCAATTCAGACACACGTGCTGCTCTTATCTTTTTTTAAAGTCAACGATCTTATTCCTGCCGATTTCCTGAATGCAAAATAATTTCTCTCATTTTTTGGGCCCTGAGTATGACAGGAAGTTTGGATTAAATCGGAAATAGAGTAGAATTGGATACCCTGTTCATGACACCAAGGTCGAAAAACCATACCCTGTTCAGCGGATCATCCCCGTATAGTCAATATAGGGTAGTACCCCCCCCCCCCCCCCGGGGTGCATCCCCTTTCAAAATCTCTGGATCCGCCTCGTGTATCTCTTATTTTAACCTACATTTAGTATTTCGATTTATCAAGTAAATCCTGTGATGAGTTCTCCGGCAAATCATCATCATCATCAAAAGGCTCTTGGAATGCCGGGATTGATTTTCGCGAGCCTTGTCTTGATTTTGAAGGACTCGACCCAGGTGCTCCACTCGATCCTCCACCTCCCTCTCCACCAGAAGCATATGTTGGTTCTTTGCCTTTTAAGGCATCAACTGGACTTAGTCCCCCGACCGCGTTAAAGCAACAGCAGAAAACACAACAACAGAGTACGGTGGCTAAATGTATTAAGGCTATACCAAGTCCTATTCCGCCAATAACTCTCTGCCGTTTATCATGAAAGTAGTTAAGGCCGGTACATCCTATAATGTTGATGACGTCAATAGGGTTTTTGATGTCCATGTCCCATCCACATTGTGGGCCTGGTACTTTACAGCACGACTCTGGTACACGATTGGTCACGCCCTGGATATGATACAGATAATACATCAGTTAAAAGGTCAGACACAAAGACATAGGACAGCAACAGCAATTTCACGTCGGTTGGTGCACACGGTCTTCGGTGCGAGAGGTCACAAGTTCCCACACTTCTTTGTGTTCAGTGTAGCTTGTAGTAGCTTTCTTTCCCCTAAAAGGAGTGATGACGGAGAGGTGGCTGGGGGGGGGGGGGGAGGGGGTATAGTGTGCACTAACTTGACTAGAGTGCTCGACATATAAGTGCGAAACAATTCTTAACTATTTATTAGTGCCAGTTAAGATTTAGATAGGCAATAACTAAGAATTCGTTGAGGCACAATCAAATATAGCTTTTATATATTTCAATTCCAATTGAGGCATTGAGTTTATGCCTCGGCGAATTTTTAGTTAGTGCATAACTAAGCCTTTAATTTGGCGCAGGCCGTTGGTACGCTTATGTGACGTGCAGTCTATGAACAAAAGTGTTCATAGTTCATGGTAGGTAAGGTTGATGCTGGCCGTTGTCTCTAGATGAGGTCATCCGCTCTTTGACAGGTTTTTGTTTTAGTCTCGGGTGAAATGCCACCATCCTCACTAACTTGAGGTTAGTGAGGGAGCCGGTTTAATAGTCGACAACCCGACCACTACTTAGACTATTCCCCTGAACTATGTGAAGTTGTATTTACCTGTTTCGCTGCCCATCCTGACGTGAACCAATCTCGATAATCCTGCACCCCACAGCACGCAAATCCTCTCTGTATTTCATCCAATGCTTTAGTAACTCCAGCATCAGAGCCATAGATAGACAGCAACTGATAACCATTAGCCGACGTGCTGTCTTTAACATTACCCTCGTTACGTAATGAGAAATACACTATACCCAACGATAGTTCAGTCACAAACAAAATAAAGAACATCACTGATAGAAGAGTCAGAAGTCTGTTGTTTTCTTTGAACGCAGCAAAAAATGTTAAACCAGCTATGGCTAGAACAAGAAAGATTAGACCAACTCGCAAACCAAGTTTTGTTTCAAAGACATCGGGCTTTAGTGAGAAATAGTCACCGAATGGAGTGTCTATCGTGGTACCAAAAATAATGAGAGTTAAACCCAGTATGAAAAATAGGACGTTGAACGTAATGACAGTAAACTTGACCACTTTCCTGCCATCTAGCGCCATGGTGGCTAGTGGCTCCTAGTTGGAAAAGATCTGCAATAAAAAGAGAAGTTCTCTTTATTAACGATGATCGATTACTCGGATAACTCGGGGTGTTTTCATTGCTGGACTGCAGGTCACGATGTACCAGGAGCTGATCGGCGAGATTTTTTCAAACATCAGAAAATTGATTAAGGTAGTGGAGAGAAATATCAGAGGAGAAATGGTGAACCCCTCCCTTAAATCCTCCTCTGTGTACATGCATATTGACTGTGGAATCGTAATGTTTGGATCGTTTATTAGTGTTTGGGGCGGCAAAACATTAAAGCAAACTTAAAGATTTAAAAAGAATTATAATGGACGTAATTTCAGAAATTATCGAAATTACTATTACTTTGAAAAATAATTAAAAAGCACCAAAAGACCTGCAGAGAGCATATGCTCGCATTCAAGTACCCGTGACGTTTGCCGTAAAAATTAAAAAGGGTACCTTTATTTGTATTTATTGAGACTTTTTTAATGACCCGCTGACTCTTAATTTATTTTAAGTTTTACACTGAAATGATTTTTATAAATATTGACAGATAATAAGCTTGGGTTGCCTGTGGGATAACGTCGTGGAAATTAAACACAACAGAATGGTAACATCTCGTTCCCTTGTATATCTTGGGCAAAATCAATCTTGTCAGTCGGTTTGGGGGCTTTATACCCGCGGGTATGCCCGTCTCCGTAATCCCAAGTGTTATAATTATTTGATTCTTGATCGTACCCTGTCTTCGACCTTACTACGACTAATTTGTAAAGTTTGTCTCATTTTGTCACCTAGCTGATCTGAATCCAAAACTGCACTTAGTATATTGGTAAGAAGCTGTCTATCTCTGTCGTCGTGAAATTGATTGATTCGCAAAAATAGTGTGCGCAGCAACAGCTCAGCGTTCGCCGTAGCCAAGCTCGCCGGCAATAAATAGTCACACGGACCCGAAAATCACAGGAGAAGGTCAACTACTGAGGCACTTGTCTTACACGACTCCTGACTCATTCAGTTCTTGACTTTTTTCTTCTTCTTTTTATTATTCTTTGACAACATTGTTAGTGGATCAGTATTTGGTCTTGAAGATCATGTTGGTTGATTGTCAAGCGATTGTCGTCAATTTCTATTTCCATTTTAATATCTAGTGATCCTCGTAATGTAATTTGATTAAAAACGTAATTAGTCAACAATCAAAAATGCAAAGAAGTGCTCGGCTATTTCAAATACTTTATCATCAAATATTTCGCATTGATTGATAAAAAGAATAATATCGATTTGATATTAGCTGGAGCCCGCGAGGTTAACAAAAAGCAAAACGTTTCCCGTAGTTTTGTTTACTAGTCGTGAACAGGTCGAATGGACGGATCACAAACATCACTGCTTGTTCTCTTAGAAATCACTCAGAGGAACCGAATTCCCACAGAGTGTAAATAGGAAGGTGAAAGATCAAGAAATAAAACAAATCATGAGCTACTGACCCGCGAAACCAAACACAAGTTTTTTACACGCGAACACTTTCCTTGATAATCAACAATGTTGCATTCATTACTAACATCGCTTACCTTATCAACTAGCCACTCTTGATCATTTTCGTGCAATCTACACAAACTTAATCATGTCACAAGTTAAAGTCAGTTTCATGATCACGTGTTCTTAATGCATGTTAATTTCGGCTAGAGTAACAGCTGCGATATTTTTAAAATCTTGAAGCCAGGAATCCAAGAGGTTATTTCGGAGAAATCGCCCAGTTTTCCGTGAGAGATCACATTAATTATTCACACAAAAAGGTTATTTCTAGAAGGAATGGCTAATTTAAAAACAACTTGTTGTGTCGGTTGTTTAGTGAGTCGTGAAGCAGGTCATAATCACCACCTGTCGCGAGTAAATAGCACGTGCTCTTCCCAGTGCATTATGGGAGACGATCTCTTAGTGGCTGACTTGTAAATGTATAGATACCTCCTTCAGGGAATGGACTCAAAAAGCTCAAAATTGAATGGTTTAAACTATCACAATTTGGTCTACATATTCAACTACAGTTTTGTGTTAATTTCAGACATTGTTGGTAATTTTTCACCTACTTACTCGCGCGGTCTTTTTTTTACCGTTTTACCGTGCACAGCAAGCAGCTGTAGTGCAGCGCTTTCAAAAGACAAAAGAGTTCGCTTTACATCTCCCATAATAAATTTTGAACCTTAATTTTGGAAGCTTATCACTCATTACAACTTTCAGTACTTGAACAACACCAAAGTTTTGGATTTTAAAATAAAAATTGACTATCTTTCAAAGTAGACTATTTAGGGACTTGTGACCAACACAACACGAGGAACAAATTCCCCCCAGACTCTAACGGAATGAAAGTCGGCAATACTTGCCTCTCCTTACCGTAGGCCCGCAAGTAGCCGCCACTTAAACAACAGGAAGCCCGTCCCGTGAAAAGGCAGGCTTGAGTACCCTGCTTGATGTGATGATTAGTGAACATTATTCAGTGATGTCATCAATGCCATAACACTGTATATCCGTAAACACAAACAACACATCGATAATGTTAATTTCATTTATTTATAAATAAAATTAAAATCTTTTCATGATACTATTATTCAATTCTATATTTATTGCAAAATTTATTTTCAATTTGTTTATAATTTTTCTGATTTGCTTGAATCTTGAAATTGAGTATATTACAGTGCATTGAATGATAAAATATCGATGTTGCTAAATACAAATTGCATTGACTTGCTACTTTTGCAAATATGGCATTTTAATAAGGACATTCTAAACGACTCAAAAATAACCTGTAAAACAATTGACATTGGCACTTATAGAGTGCCAACACTAAATGTGTACAACAGTTGTCACTATTTAGTAGTAAATAGCACTAAATTAAACAAAAGAAAACAATAGAATTAGAATAAAATAACACTGTTTAGTGGTAATGTTGCACACTTTGTAGTGCGTGCACTCTAACTGACCTAAAAGCATTGCGTGGATCAGATACAGGATTTTTTTAAACTGCTGTCAACATTGACAAAAATAAATGACCTAAATGTATCCTTTGGTATTATGTCAACTGGTTTTGCTTATTTTGCAGATAACTAGTACCCGCGTTCCCAGGACATTACGGTCCATTGACGGATTCGACCGGCCTATAACAAGGCAGCAATGACAAAAAAAAAAGTGTATATTTATTGTAATTGTATTAAATAGTCACCAAATGTTAGGTGTTAAATAAGCTCGTTAATGTGTAAGTGTTTAAATACTTTTTCTAAATCTGTGAAATGACATACTGAGTTTTACTGATCTTTTCATTTTTCGAGACCAGGTGAAAATGCGTGAGCCAGTTTTATGACGACGTAAGATTGCGTGACTGAGAAGGTAACGTCTGTTTGAGTCCATTAACCAGGTGACGGGTTTTTTTTGGAGCGTAAAGGTCGCGTGACTATGAGTGTGACGTAGACTTTGACGATTTCCCTAGCGAATTAGGTATTAACGAAAACTCCACATCAGAGGGGAGGGGTAGGTTAACTTCAAGATGTAACATAATAGCGTCCATCCAGTTCTCGATGGTATGAAATGATGGCCTGTAAATAAATAAATAAAACCATATTAATTGTTATAAATGGGCGCGTGAATACGACTGATGATCGATCAGGTGAACTTAGTCGATGATATCAATGGTCAAGAAGTTGCACGGAAGAAGGAAGAGTCGATTTCGCACAAGTGTGTGTACACGTTACGATAGGCAGACGATTCAATTGGTTTCACAGAAAGTATGGTTAAGATACGCTACTGTTTTTAAACTGATGATGATGACGATGATAATGACGATGATGACAGTGATGATGATAATGACGATGACGACAGCGATAATGATAATGACGATGATGACAGCGATGATGATAATGATGATGATGACAGCGATGATGATAATGATGATGACAGTGACGATGATAATGACGATGATGACAGCGATTATGATAATGACGATGACAGTGATGATGATAATGACGATGATGACATCGATGATAATGAGGAGGATGACAATGATGATAATAATGACGACGATGACAGTGATGATGATAATGACGATGATGACAGTGATAATCACGGTTATCATGGGTTATTTTACCTGTCATCAGGGTTTAGAGCACAACACTTAAAAGCAAGCCTGTAAAACACTTCAGGGCATCCATAGCAGAACTTCTTACGAAACGTTTTCTCGTCGAGGCCAAAATTCTAAACGTAAAGCAACATTTTAAATCAATTACATTTTATTTCAATAAAGAGCACATCTTAATCAACTCATATATTCAATCAATCGAACAATCAGTTAGTCCGTCCATTCGCCAGTCAATTAATCAAACAATCAATTTATCAGTGAATTAAGTTATTAGGTATTCAATAAATCAATCAGTCAGTCAATCAGTCAGTCAGTCAATCAATCAACCAATTAGTCCACCAATGACTAAGTCTTTGATTTAAAAACAATTATAACTGCAATATTTAGGCAAGAGTGTCAATAAATAAATCGAGTAAATCAATCAACACGTAAATTTCTCAAGTACGCCTGTTATATCTGTTTTGTTTACTCACATCAGTTCTTGGCAAGTAATCCGGGTCAGCGGACACACGGCCAATTATCTATAAAAAAACCTGATTTTTACGTTTAATCAAGACAAGATGGTTATTAAGCCCGATTTAAACGGTGCGATTGATCGCGCGATTTGTAATACACGACTAGTCGTAAATTCGAAAACTAGCCGTTCGCGTTCTACGACTAGTTTTAAAAGCTTTTGAAACTCACGACTAGTCTACAAATCGCATACGATAAATCGCACCGTGCAAATCAGCCTTTACAGAACTACAAATGCGACTCTGGTGATAACGAAATAGACCAATTTCGAGTTTTTCATTGTCCAGGATAGTCAAGGATTTATGGATTTGATGATGGTGATGATATGATGGTAATGATGATGTCGTTGATATGACTGATGATGGATTTGATGATGGTGATGATATGATGGTAATGATGATGTCGTTGATATGACTGATGATGGATTTGATGATGGTGATGATATGATGGTAATGATGATGTCGTTGATATGACTGATGATGGATTTGATGATGGTGATGATATGATGGTAATGATGATATCGTTGATATGACTGATGATGGATTTGATGATGGTGATGATATGATGGTAATGATGATGTCGTTGATATGATTGATGATGGATTTGATGATGGTGATGGTATGATGGTAATGATGATGTCGTTGATATGACTGATGATGGATTTGATGATGGTGATGATATGATGGTAATGATGATGTCGTTGATATGACTGATGATGGATTTGATGATGGTGATGATAGGATGGTAATGATGATGTCGTTGATATGATTGATGATAGATTTGATGATGGTGATGATATGATGGTAATGATGATGTCGTTGGTATGACTGATGATGGACTTAATGATGGTGATGATATGATGGTAATGATGATGTCGTTGATATAACTGATGATGGATTTTGGATTTGACGATGGTTATAATGATGCTATTGACATGATGATGGTTATGAAGCCGCCAAAAACAAAACAAAACAACGATTTTACAACTCACCTCGCACATAACAATGCCATATGAAAATACATCCACTCGTTCATCATATATTTTACCTGTCAAAATAACATTTACCGTTAATGAAACAATATCAAACAACTGGTATATGAGCAAAGAAAACAACTGTGTAACTATCAAACATACCACACATCATTTCTGGTGCCATCCAGTAGGGAGCGCCAACAACAGTGTATCTGAAAATAAACAAATATTAACACTTATTGATAATGGTACTCATCAAGAGTATGAGATAAGAGAGCTTATCCCCGGACCCCATCAGGGGCTCTACTCGTCGTGCTATTTTAGAAACTTGTTAACAATCTCCGCACTATCTGCACTAAAGACAACAGCGTGTGGTAACTGATGGAAAATGTTCGAACTGGCCACCAGTCACTTCCAGAATTCCGCAGGGTTTGAGGTTTCAAGCAGCTTATTGAGTCTTCAGGTATTTTGTTTGTTTGTATGCTTGTTTGTATGTTCGAATGTGTGTTATTTTTTTGTATGTTGTGTTTGTTTCTTTGTTCAATCGTTTGTCCTTTTGTTTGTTTGTTCGTTCGTTGGTTCATACGTCTGTCAGGTTAGTTTGTTGGTTCGTAAGTACGTCTGTCTGTCTGTTGTTTCTATTAATGTCACCTTTTCCTTGGTCCAGGTGGTTTATCGGGTGATTTAGGTGACTTGGGTGCATAGTGAGGAGCCTCTTCTGTTACTCTTGCAAGACCAAAGTCAGCAACTACCACTGACATGCCCTAAACAAAAAAAAACAACGTCAAAGGTAGTTTTCTGCAGATTCTATTTCAAGCAAACCAGTGAAAAGTGAAAAAATATGATAAACAAATGACAATTATAATCGAGTACATTTGGCTTGTTTTCATTGATGTAGAACTACGACTTTCTTTCTTTCACTAAGCAAAAATGAAATAATTCCAGACACAAGCATGAAATAAAGACAATAAATGTTTACCTCATCATTTCGAACCAGACAGTTATTGGAGTTCAAGTCTCGATGCATTACTCTCATTTCGTGGAGATAAGACTATGAAATTAAACATATCAAGATTGATCAGAGACAAAGCATACTTATAAGAAAACTAACACGACATTCTTTTGAAAGATCTGCGGACGTTTTTAAAAAACGCAACTAATGAACCTTTTAAGTCATAACAAATTCATATCAAGGCCGAAGTATATAAAATACTGAGAAAGAATCCGGGGATGGATTGATCAAATCAGGCTTAAATCTATTGGAGTGCAAGCAAAACTGGGGAAGATCTATCTAGCAAACAACATCTAGTCCAGCTATTTCAAGTTAAGGATGAGTAAAGTAAATCTCGTCTTACCATTCCTTCAGCTATATCGCGGCAGAACTTGACTTTCTGGGTCCAAGAAAGAGGTTTCAACTTAAACATAATCACATACGATGATTAGAAAACTTCCATTTCAAACTGGGTTGAATGCAATTATGTATTGTTTATGCATGCATTTACCAAGAAGATGTCCAGCAAGAGCAACTCTACTGGAAAGGGAGCTGAAAAAGGTTTAATGTTTCTGCTGAAAAAGTGCAATTATTATTATTGTTTTTCTTAGTTACTAAGCTAGTTTCAGGAATGAATATGCTTTTGAGATGTATAATAGACTCTGACAGGAAAACGAAGAAATAAAATAGTTCAAAGTGATTCTGATAGCAGAATCAAACGCTGTCGCTGTTGAATCTTTCACTGTAAACGAGAGAACAACAGCGAGAGAGTCTCTGCTAGAAGGGACAAAGAACCAGTACAATGTCATATTATACCTTGTCATCAAGAACTTTACGGAGAGTTCCACCTGAGATGTATTCTAAGAAGAAGAACATTTAGTCAATAAACAGAAGACGATAATATTGGGTATTCAATCATAAAGCTATTTGCACAAAGCCTGGTTAAAGTTATTCACGACAGGAACTGTTGCAAAACATAATGGTAAATTAGACACAATAACGGAATGGCGATACTGACGTTTCGGACGTTAGTCTTTCGTCAGAGTAATATGTATCGCCATCATCCCGTTGTGGCGTCTAATTTACCGTTATATTTTACAACTGTTTCTATAGAAACACCAATGCAGCCCACACTAGTGGGCTCTTTACTAGTTTTTATCTATTCACTATATGGACTGGATAAAGATGTTCACCAGGGAATGGTTGCAAAAATATTGGACAATTCTATCACCGCATAAACGTTATCCACTGCAAAGAATTTGAAAATAATTAATTTTACAGTCCACACAGGATAGGGTTTATCAGGTGGACCAAGCTTTATGCAAGTGGCTCCAAATAACAGTTATTTACTGCATAGAATGCTGAAAAACATAGCAAATGTCAATTGATTTCATACCTGTAATGAAGTTAAGGATCTGTCCCTTATATAATATACCAATAAACCGTAAGACATGAGGATGGTTTAGACTCTTTAATAAAGCAACCTGTTTCATTGCAAATAATATTATTATTTAGTTACTTACTACACAAGGTAAGAAACTCATATTCACGTTGACAACAATGAAAATCCAACAACTTATTGGAGCATTTTCTCACAAAATTGCGTAAAGTGTTGTACCATAATAACTGAAGAATTTGGTTTCACTTTGTGCATGTTTTTTTTTTGTTTTTGCATCACGCACTCGCAGTAAGATGGTTCAAGTAATAGTATTTATTTACCAACTACATTGGGAGACAATCAAAATGAATTAAGGTGGGTACCATAACTGAGCATTGTAATTGTCTTTACAAATCCGTAAAAAAGATTTATATATTTATTAACATTTTACCTCTTTAAGGAAGTTATCAATATCTTCTTTGGTGTAATTGAGAAGTTCTTTCATCACCATGACTTCTCCTGTTTGTCTGTGTGTTACCTATGGAAATACAACACAACCTCAGGATATCATTCTGTAAGTAGATATAGTTCTAGATAATACATACAATCATGTGCCCCCTGGGGGAGGGGTAAGGGGGTTGACTATGAGAGGGAAGCCCATCCAGACTATAGATCAGTATATAAAGCACACAGCCTTTCCCTAGTAGACACAAATTTCATTGGAGACCCTACATGGAAGGATGAAAGTGACTATTAATTTGATATTCATCTTTTAACAAACAGCATTAGCTAGAAATTTGACTCTTGATTTCTCAAATTCTCTGCAATCAAATAGTTCCAGCCGAGATAACATTTAAACTAAGCTTCTTTTACCTTTAAAGCCTGTCCAAAGAAACCTCTGCCAATTTCCTCACCAATGTTCAAGTCTCTCGGACGAAATACCCTGCCAGCAAATAAGTAAATACATGACTTTCAAGTTATAGCTATTTCTAACCCATGTACAGCTAGATAAGCTTACACAGCAGATCCTCACTCCATTCCATATTTTCCTTCTGTCTACCTTGTTCAAGTCTTCTCCTTTTTAGAAGGATTGGGAATTCAACTGACTAACCAGAGGCTGATTCAATGCTCACCCTTTTACTGGTATTTCCACAGAGAACAAAACCATTCAACCAAAAATGTGAAGTGTTGTCAATCAATTAAACATGAACTCCTGAACTAAAGGTAACATATTAACCAAACTCCTGGTTGATTTTTCTTTACATAGGGAATCCCATATAACATCAATCTCTGAGCTTAATCTACTGACACATTACTACACTGAAATTCAAGTAAATTCATAGAGAGCCTCAGAAGGATTAAAGATGACAAACCTAGAATTGTACTTCATTCAACCTCAAAGGGGAAGAAAAAGCTATGTAGCCCAAAATCAATTGGACTGGATCAGTAACACAAAGATTAAGTGTGGGATTCTATCATGGAAAGTCCCAAGATAGCCCGAACTGAAGAACTGTTGATGCTCTCCTATATATGCATAATATGTACTATGGGCAGTAAGTAAGTTCAGGGAGCCCACTCATAGAATGACTTTCCCTAAATTGAATGCATCATTGGTATCAGCTTACCTATTATTAGAATGGTCATGTTTGAAAGACTGGGCCCTCAACAGTGGTGACCTTATTTTAGGGACGTCTGATAATGAATTGCTGCAAGAGATCAAAATGAAGCGAGGTTGAATAGACCTTACTCGCTTCCATGTTTACTTACCCATTTCAGACCATGTCATGTCACTCTTGGGAAATGATTCTTTCAGGTGTAAATATTTCAACACATGTTTCATAAAAGAACCATTCCCTAGAGTGTCACGTGGTCTGAAATGGGCAATTTGCATATGAAGCCAAAAAGGTCTATTGGTTCTTCAAGGTTTACATAACACAACTAAGGGTACTTAAAAGTGATGATGATGTCGCAAAAAACATTTTTTCAAGAATTTTTGGGTTTTGAAAGTAAGTGCTTGTGAAAATACGATTTTGTGAATGGACCTGGCTTTTGGTCATAGTCAACATGTGCTTAATTTTCACACTTTGAGTCTCTTTGGAAATATTTTGCATTTTTGAACATTTTCATCTAAATCTCCAACACAACAAAATCATTCACAGAATATCTTTTGTGAAGAAATGCTAAAAAAGCTGTTTGCTTCAATGCTTGCTAACAATATGACAAATAAGGGCCAAGAAAATTCATTCACCTTCTTGGCATAGAAAGAGTCCTATCTTTCATGATCTTCATCTCTTCACTAGTTAATTCATCCTTAGTAATAGGTATAGACATTTGATGTGACACTGGGTAGTGATTACAATCAGACGATTTTCTTGGTGCAGCTGCATTTGAGCCAGATCTCAAAAATGTCCTCTTGGAGAAAAATGAGATGGACTTTGCTCTTTGTTTTGCCTTTTCATCCTCTTCATCTTCAAAGCTATCTTGTCGCTTGACTGGTTTTGCTTTGATATTCAATGTACATGTAGTTTTGTGTACTTTGTTTTGTGTTTTTGCTGGTCTTTCTAGAGTGATCTGGTACACTTCTTCTGGTTTACTCAGTAGAGTTGATCCAACCTGACAAACACAATAACAAATCACAAGAATTAGTACAGCCACAAATATTGATAAAATCATGTGACACATATAGCTCTAAGACTATTTTTTGATATTTGGCTATTTTTGCGGTTCATATGTTAATAAACCAACCAGTAACAAAGAAGGACTAATGTCAAAAAAATCAGTTTTTGCCTTCTTCATTCTGCAGTATATCTATAGTTATCTCTACATTTTACAACAGCATATATTATATTAACCTGTTTCAGGCCTTGTTTACAAAAATGCCAGCTATATATATTATCATACAATCAGCCAAAAACAAGATGAAAAAAATAACATCAGTGGCAGCTTACTAGGTGTATTTTATCAGGATAAGAATAATGGTTTCTTATATGTAAACAGGACCTGAAACAGGTTAATATAATGTGTGCTGATCAAATATACCCAGTAAACAGCTCTTGATGTTATTGTTTTCATTATGTTTTCGGCTGATAATATGATGACACATAGCTGGCATTTGTGTAAACATAATATCCACTTTGAAAGGAGGTTTATGAAAATAGGGCGGCTAAATGGATAATATTACAACAATGTGATTGTTTAAAATAAAAACGATTTCTTGTGAACAGGGTAACTTTTAGAGAATCAGCTTGAATATTCAGAGTCATGATAAACATACTGCACACCAGTAGTGTAAAGACAGCAAATGACTTACTCTTTCAACACTATCATTATTGACTTGAATGCCATTTAATTCTAATACTTTATCTCCCTCTTGTAATGCATCAAGTTCTGCATGGTTAGTTCCAGGCACAAACCTATAACATAAAAGACATGGTATCATCATATAACTTCCCATGAAATACAATGACAATATTTCACCTTTTTTGAAAAAAATTATATTTTCACATGTGAAAATATTGTTACTATGGTTACACCTTATCAACTGTACAATTATCGGATACCCTAACTCAAGAAATAATTTTTCAAAATTTGAAAATAAATGTTGTATCTCCGTACTCGCATGTAATATCCTCCATATAACAGTCCCAGCTGCATAAAATACATATATTGAAGTAATAAAAGACGCACGCGCATGCTTTATCGAGAAATAAAGCAAGCGGGGATAGGCAGAACACAAGAGAAGTACAAGAGAAGCACGACACATAGCGGAGTGCTTCTCACACTTCTCAAGTGTTCTGCCTATCCCCAAGTGCTTTATTTCTCGATAACGCACAGTAAGTAAGTTTATTTATTCCTTTAATAAAATACAAATTGACAAAGTAGAAGCAAGAAGTCAAAAATAGCTAACATGTGGGTGCTTTTATAAAGCATGCTCGTTGACCAATCAGAGCGCACGGTATATCATAGTACTGTTATTTTTTAACTTACTAGAAAGTTTGATGTGGAATATAGCTGGATATTTTTACAAGTCACACTGTAGTTTGACGAGCCTTCAGGCAAGATAGAATAAAACCTGGCAGTTGCAATGTTCACATTAGCCTGTTTTGATACTCTCATCAAACATGGTCTTCAACATGCATGCTTACTATACCTAATAATTTGTAAATAGCAATAACAGCCCCCAGGAATCATGGGATGGTACTTACTGTTTAATATAGATCCCGCTATTTCCAGTATCGACAGAGGTTCTCCTGCTGGACAGAGGACCAACCTCAACATTTAAACTAATCTTTCTTTTCTTGTTTTCTTCTGGCGCTAGATGTACATGGTGAATTGAATGCCATGTACTAACATCAAACTTATTAGAACTGCAATGTTTGACTTCTTTCTTGTTACATGAACCACTGAAAACACAACAAAGATAGCAATTTCAAATAATGTTATCATCACCATAAGACAATAGTTCATTCCAAGACCACTAGGAATGATGGGTAAAAGTCACGACAGAATGCAGAATGGCATCTTGGACAGTCAAAAAGATGAATATTGACCTTTTAATCTATGGAGTGAACAGAAAGCAAATCAAATTATAACTATAATGGTCAACTTGTGCAATAACTAGACCCTGAATTCAGGGTTTACTCGTGCCCAAGAACAGAGGTTTCTTAAAAAACTGAAGAAGAAGAAAACAAGAAACAAAAAACAAAACAAATTTGGAAAGGAAGGAAAGTCATTTTATTTTTTCGGTAATCATGTAAACCTACTGCCTGGATGTAATTCTTATTCCTTATTCCATTCCTGGTTTTAGGAATTTCTTTGAATATAGCCCATAAAAATAAGGACAATATATCCCATATGTCCAGTTACTGACAAACACATATCAAATTGTAAAGCATATTTAAACATTTTAAAGATAAGAATGAAAAGAGAAAAATCAACAACTTGACAGTGAAAATGACATAACAAGGGTCAACAATAATTAAAAAATGTAATTCACGCAAAAACTGAATATGGATTTTATTTTTACAAACATTTTGCAAGGTATTTTAATAGATTAAATTTTCTTACATTCAACTTAATACCGAATATACTAATAACAGCAAAAAAGAGTTACCTTATATATCCAGTCACGAATCAACAAAATATTCACGTTCTGTAATAGTGCGAAAAGAATGCAAAACGTGAATGAAAAAATTTAATTTATTGAACAATAAATAGCAAAAATAGTAAGAAAAATATGTGGTAAAACTCAAGAGATGGACTCGAACTCTAGTACTGCCGATGAACCGCCATTTTGAAACTATTAGATTGCGATTGATGTGAATGATTTAATAAGCTGTTTTCGTTTTACTAACATCAAAGTAATATAGATTTTTACATACAAAACCACATCGGAAAGCTAGTTACTCGACTATGATGGGCATTTTAAATTGTCAACTGGAACTGTTGACATCGTCGAACGGCTCGAGTTCACACGTTATTTAATTTTCTCGGTGTTCGCACTTCTATTGAAAATAACCATGAAAATAAGCACAAATTATTCTCCTTGATTAAATCTGTTTTTCGGTTGGTTTTCGAATGTAGTTCAGGTAGCAAAAACAATAAAAATTGATGATTGTGTGTCGATGAATTCAAACACGTCAGCTATAAGTAGTTATTTTTCGCCTACGTCATCACATGGGTCTTGATGGCGCGGTGGTTAGGTACTTGCATTTCGAAGCCAAAGGTCCCAGGTTCGAGTCCGTCTCAAATGATATTTATTTCTCAAAAGGAAAATAGAATAAATTTAATATGTTAGCAATGTGGATGCGGAGACCTGATGGAACGTGTCTGAACTTGTCTAAACTGCTAACAGAGAAAAAAAAAAAAAAAATAAGAAACTCGCAGCAGATTAATACTCATGCCAGAGGCCTGGGCATGAGTAATTACGACACTAATATTTATACCCATAGTGCCTAGCAGTCTCAGAATGACCTATTATTGACTTTTTTGTAATGACAACATTATGTGAAATAGTTATTTAATATACACATTGAGTTAGTTGCTAATCAATAAATGATTGAATTCATGTGGTTCCCTGCCTCAGTGGTGGATCTAGGGGAGGGTTGCAAGGGGTACACAACCCAGTTCCTGGAAGGGCTTTGAATCCTTGTTTTATCAAATATTTTTCAAAGTAACCTCAGTATTTTATGTTTACTGGATAGTGCACCCCCTCCTAAAGATGCATGATGTCTACCTCTCATGAAAACAATACTGGATCCACCCCTGTGCCTATTACATTGGGAAAAAGACAGCCACTCTCTAGCTGAGACTGACAGTGTCAAGTTAGACCAGGATATATGCAGTTAAATATACATACCATAATAGTCTATGTCTTTCAACCATGACATAATCATCTTCATCAGCTAGATATCGGTTACAATGGTTACAAGTGAAACATTCAGTATGAAACTTGTGGTCTCCTATAACCTGTCAGAAGACAAATAACATATTTCATTATGTTTAGGACCAAGGGTGGCATAGTTGGTTAGTGCTCGGCCTTCTGTGCGAGAGGTCCCGAGTTCAATTTCCTGGTGACCCCACACCCTTGTTTCAACTTCTTTCTGTTCTGTGTAGCTTGTAGTAGCTTTAAATACCTGTAAAACGGAGCATTAACGGAAGAGGGGAGTAAAATGAGCGCACTGTCGGCTCTCTGAAGGATTAATTTTGGCTAAAGGGACTCCTGATATAAATTTAAATATGAAACACATAATTGCACTAATAATTATTATCAATAATAAATATAAATAAGCATGGAGTGAAAGTGATTTGAGCATAGAAGAAATATAACAGAAGAAAAATTAATCCAGTTCATTAATTGGCAGGGCTGTCAACCCCCGGCCGTTTCTGATCTTGAGATCGCCCTGATGTCCGCCATTTTGTTTTCCCTTTGAAATTTTCCAAACCAAAAAAAAAAAAAAAGGTTGTACGCTCCTTTCTTTACATAATCTAGAGGAAATTACGGTTAAAACACAGGAAAATCAATTTTTTGCATTTACCCGGGAGATTTGACACTGAAATCTTGAGATCGGGAGATTGGTCCCAAAATCTGGAGACTCCCGGGTTATCCGGGAGAGTTGACTGCCCTGAATTGGACATGTAGTTTATTGACCATTTTGCAAAGATAATGATTTACAAAAGCCTGCCAAAAATTAAACAAAATAAAATATCAATATGAAAAAAAAAACCACTATGTGCAAATCTGCTAAAAACTAAAACGAGCATTTGATTAAGTTAATTTTAACTTAAATTGACTTACAGCTTTATTAGATTACCCAATCAAGATTATTAATTATTTTTATTACTATTACACAACAGGAAGTATGAGCACAATGTATATACGTATATACCCCATAGGACACAATCAAAAAGACAAAACAAAACAACAACATGGTGGCCATATAGCAACTTTTAACGTGGGAAAAATTATTAAAAGTACAAATGATAATTTTAAAACTAAAAGAGCATAAAAAATTTGTATGTAAATAGAATAAAAAATCAAAAAGTAAAATCAAAATATATTTTTAAAAACATTTTTCATTTTAGAAAAAGTTACAAAAAGCCAAATGTAAACTTGCGATAAATCAGCTCATGGACCAAAAAAACATGCAAAAGAGAAGAAAAAATCACAAAAAACTGACACTATCTTTTCAGCTTTAGTTATAATAATAAAAATAATTATATTTACTTTCGTGCATCGATCTTACAAGTCCTTTTTTATTTTGATGACTGATTATCACTGATGGAGCTATATTTAGCCATGACATGTTCAAATATTAGCAAAAATAAAACATTATTTTAGAGTTTGCGTGATATCTAAATAAATAAGAATAGCATGCCCATAGCATCATTAGATTACTTTTATATTCACAGCCACATGTTGTGGTTACCCAATAAAGTCACTTTTAAATCATTTAATAAAAAAAACTTGATTGTTCAACTTTTATAGATAGAAAGTTAATGTACATTTATAAAGATACACAGCACTTTTCCAGCTTATTAAACTGCTGGATGCCATAACGAGTACTCGCAAAAAAAACGTTTTTAAGCAAAACAAAATATTGATAAATGACTTCAAGATTTAAGCGTCTGACAGTATTGGGTCGTATTGCTTATTGAAAAGTGACAAGTGTAACTCAAGCGGCGCCCCAACTGAAGCCGATTACAAATTTTTATATGAAATGAAAGTCTTAACATCTAAAATAAGAAAATGAAATGACAGCAAAACCATATATACTAACCATCATTGGTCCTGTTATTTTTGAGCCACAATGATGACAGGTAGAATGATATTTCACGAGATAGTCTTTCTGACATAAGATCTCTGGACCACATCCATAGTACAACGACGATAACTTTTCCTCACAAATACGACATCTTCACAAAAATAACAGCAATACAATGAGATGGTTTAATGTGCTGTTATAGCAGAGGAGTGTTAATTCTGATGTAATTACCAATAATGGATAGAAGGTGATCATGAGAATTGTTCAAACTTCGTCAATCGCTCGCAATTTTATATGAACTTACCTAAAACAATCCTCGTGAAAGTATCCTCCAATAGCTTGTACACAATTTTTTAAATCCACATTATTTGCACAAGCCAGACAAATAGCTGAAGCTACTACTGACGAAGTGACTGACATTTGAATTAAAAGCAAAAAAACATTTGATATTGTAAAGTTGTTTTCAAAGTTCCACCTCACTCTGCATGCACTTGACGACAACAATTGAGCCCCAATCTCCCCACTTTCACGCGGATTATCTAATCCGTGCGAATTAAGTTAGCACAGTCCTTTTTCGGTCAGCTCATCAAAACGTTCTCATTGTTCTCAGTTTCCCAGTGGGCTAACTGGCGTCCCTAAATGTCCCACTCCCTAGGAAGCGTCAGGGCAAACTCACTTTGCACTATGATTTACGCGAAAATAATCGATGTGCATCAATGATTATTGTTCTCACGATCGCATGTTACGGGAACTTGAGCAGAATTCATTCATATCATCCATTCATTCATTCATATATTCATCCATTTATTCATTCATTCAGTCAGTCAGTAGTGACCTGCCAATTACAGTGTTTACAAAGAGTGTACATGTTCTGGCGCTGGTTGTACGAATCCTGAATAACTAGCGCTTTCAGTAGCGGATAAAAGGTATCCACCCTGTAGAATTTGTTTAGAAATGATCCGCAGGATAGGCTTTTCATCCGGTGGATAGCGCTATCCAGGCTTCGTGCAACTCGCCCCAGATGTTTAGCCAGGATAAGGATCCCCAGCAGTAATGTCGAGTTTGTATGTCCAGTTTGTATAATGTCCATGTAGACGTGATACATTGTATATACAATCCGCATGCAAAAAAAGCCCAGAGTACTGGAAACGAAAGTTTTTTTAACGTAAATATAAGAAATGGAAATCGTTCACAGTGCCTAGCCCTGAAGAACTCCAGCAGAGTTAGATGTCCAATTTGAACACTATCGCACAATAACCTTTTCATTAATTCTTTATAACTCAAATGTTTGTCTTGATCATACGAGAATTTCATTGAATATGTGCCATATCATTATTATTGTATCATAGAAGGTTCAGGTCAAAAGTGTATTAAGGGTTATGTGTAAGCATTTAAAGACGTCTACCAATACAGAATGGCAGAGGTGGAGCCAGCCAATCAGGTTGACCACATGCTTGTGTCTCTTGGCCAATCACAGCTAATCACATCATGACGTCGTTATTTTATTAGCTCCAATCAGAATTAAGCCTATCGTTGACCAGAACAATAGATATCTTATAAGAACAATAGCTAGCTTTGAAACCATTATTTAGAGTCCCCATTTCCACATCATCGTCAAAACTAAATACTAATACTAAACTGAAATACTAAAGGCCGGTACACACTAGGCGACAAGTCGCAGCGACTTGTCGTCACGACATGTCGCCTCAGTGTGCATTGGCTCAATATTTGTCGCCAATACATCTGATTTTGTCGCTGCGACAATTTCCGCCAAAAATACCTAGTACACACGGGGGGAAATTGTCGCTACGACCTATCGCGGGAACAAGTCGCTGCGACTTGTCGCCTAGTGTGTACCGGCCTTAAAGGATGGACTAAATTAGATCGACTGGATGGAGATCGGAATGTTCGCCGGCGTACAGCAATTTTTTCTCTCCTTATTGGTGCGCTTTGTTTTGAAATCAAACTAACTTTTTCACTGATTTTCCTGATTTCGATTTTTTTTGGCTTGTTTTGATCATTTTTCCTTGTTTGAGTTTTCCCAACTTAGTTTAACTTACAAAGACATGCGAGGAAGCTCAATTCGATCGAACTGACTTGTGAAAGACTCGCTCTGTTGACCGCTCGGAAAATTCGCTTGCCATAAAACGCATTACAAAAACCTTATCGAATCCACTAACAACATATTATAATTTGTGCATTTGCCAAAAATATCACAGCAATATAGCAAAGGAACAGCGAAAAAAACTTCAGAATACTGTAATGAATAGATCAAGTGAACATTGACTGTGATGTCCAAGTTGTTCCTGACTTGCTTTTTGTAGCTGAAAAAAAAAATAACACGAACGAAGGGCGTTTTATACCTCGTGCCTTCCTACGGAAGCCCGAGTAATAAAATCGACGAGGGTGATTTTGAATGTGTTAAACTCAAAGTTAATGAAACATTTCACTGGTCTCAACACTGAACATTTTGAGGTGGTTTAATAAATTCTTTTAGAAATTATGTTTGTCTATTCAATGAATTAACATGTATTGGAATCCAAATGAAACCAACTGATTGTCCAAAATGAAACTGCAGACCATAACAGATCGAGAGAAACTGTATATTACGCTTTTATGCAGTCTTTGACTCGCGTTAGGAGGTCATTTCACTCAGACCGCTTTTCTTCATTCTCCGACACTTTACCATCGTTTTAACTGATCTACTGTATAATTGATCGAAAGGAGAACGAGGTAAACTATTATCTTCAGTAAGAAATGTTAATCGTACAGTAGCAGTACTTGTAAGGGAGTCTATAGTTATTATTATTTGACTTGATATGCACTTGAGCCGTGTTTGTCTGAGTCATACTAGAGTGACCAAATCTGTGACGTCATCTGTGCGGAACGCTATTCTAATTTACATGAATTTCATTGAATATGCGCCATACCATTATAAAATATTATTGTATTATAGAAGGTTCAGCTCAAAAGTGTATTAAGATCCATGTGTAAGCTTTTTAAGACGTCTACCAATGCAGAATGGCAGAGGTGGCCTGAGTGTCCACGAATATAGGATTGTAGGCAGCCAATCAGGTTGACCACATGCTTCTGTCTCTTGGCCAATCACAGCTAATCACACCATGACGTCGTTATTTTACTAGCTCCGATCAGAATTAAGCCTATCATTCCTAATACAATATTGACGCCCTACCAAAACAATCAGATATCTTATAAAAACAATAGCTAGCTTTGAAACCATTATTTAGAGTCCCCATTTCCACATCATCGTCAAAACTCCAGAGTCTGCCGTCAGGGCCGGAGAACCACTCAATTATTTTTAGTATGGTCGAGGAAAAAAAATCCATCGACAATGTTGAGTTTCCGGGTGTAAAATCACCCGAATCTGAATGCCAGGAGAAGTGGATCAAGAAAGCAGCGCAAAAGCGCAGGGTGATCGTAACATCGTGTATTGTAGCTTGTGTTTTGATCGCAGTCGTTAGTGTTGTAACGTTGCTAAAGCTACAAAATGTTTGCGGCGAAGCATTGGTTGCTGTCAATCTCAAGGAAGGCGATGTGTTGACTTACCAGGTCAACCAAACCTTTCAGATTAACGGAACGAACAACCAGAAAGGTATTTACAATTACAAATTACTTTGTTGAAAACTGAGTGAAAAAGTCATGCAGATCATAAGGAATCACTATCTGGTCCACATACTTCCTCATTGATAAATCATATAGTGGGAAGTACAACTCATTGCTACCAATTGAAATATTCAATATATAAATCAAGTCGTTTTAGGTTATGAAATCAAAATTGGTAATTAGGAAATAGATCACTGAAAACTAGCAAAGAAATAAAACAATAAGTGTGCATATTTAATAGAAACGGGTTAGAAAGTAAAAATTCGATCCATTTTAGCGCAAATTATTAAAATGACATGTTATATAACAGACCATGCCCATTGCTGTTGTTTTATACACTAACTAGGCTATTTTTTATATAAGCGGTTTTACTACTCTTTTTGACATGTGATTTTGATGATTAATAGGGGGATCGTGTTATAATGCACCAGCAGCATGGAAAACACATCAACATGCCCAGAGAGTCTCATGTTTTAAATTGATTTGCATTACCCATAATGCCCAGCGAGCATCAATTCAAATTCAGGTGCATGCCCGGCATGTAGATGAAGCACTATGAACGCAAATTTCATGTCATTTGGCATGAACAAGCGTGCCTATATAGCGGGCGCGATTCACTCAAACTACATGCCGGGCATGGAAATCCCAGAGTGCTTTGCAATAGTTCTCCATCATGATCAAATTCACTTGCATTTCTTTTCGTGTTGTTTTTCGACAAAGAACAATACAAAATTAGTAAGCTGTGAAGATGGTCTTTATTTTTTTCTGGTTTAACGATGTTGGCATTGAACAATGCCATACAAGGGTAAAAGTGCACAGATTGGCATTGAATCAATGAAAGGTGTTGTCAGCCATCTTCAGTCTTTGAAGTTTTCGGTGCTCAAGTTCATGTCGCCAAGCTCATACCGTGTCAACATTATTCTAATAGGTAAGTTCAACTCAAAATGTTTTTCAAATGATTCCTGAAATGAAAAAAGAGGACGCCTTAAATTATGTGTTGTTTGACTTATGAATTCAAGGTGTGTTTACGAGCAAAACAAAGTGGTTTTCAGCAGCAAACACAACAACTCACCTTAGTTTCGTTTATCCATACATTGAGCAAGGATTCTTTTGTTCACTTTAGCTAATTTGTGGTGCAATGAAAGGCTTTTCTTGAATAAATTTTTTAATTTGGCTTTGTTGCTTTATTGTGAGTGACTCCTGCTCATGAACTGAGTAAGAGCTGCCCGTTCAATCCGTTCAAGCTATGGCGTGCTGCTAATGGATGGCGTGATAGCCGAAGTACCGAAAACAACCCCCGAGAAAAATCCGAACTAATTTCCCTAATAAATTTTCACAGATCATTCTCGATCCTTCTGGAAAAAAATTAGAAAAATCCACGAAGATTTGACGAAAATGCTGGCGTTATTTCTGTGTGACGAGAGTGTGTGGAAAATAACGGTGCCCATCGGTGCCCATCCCGTCTGGTTTCTAACAAAAAGCGCCTGAAAACTTTCAATTTTTCTAGTTCTTTGGCTATTGGTATGTTTATTTGTTGCTGAAAAAATCATTGATTTTCATGCAAAAGGTAAGTTTGACTATTCCAATTGAATTGCTTATAAAAAAGCTAAATTTCTTCGACGCTTGGAAAAAAACCTTACTGCCAAGAAACCAAACACACTACAAACTATAAAATTACAAATAGTTAGTAATAAACAACCAAGTTCACTCTTTACATGTAAATCGAATTATTAAAGTATAAAATACATTAATTTAAAAATGCCAATTGCATATCGTGTTTTCTTCGACAAATAGACACAAACAAACAAGCGAACAAACAAACTGAGTTGAACAGAAACACAAATTTACAGACACAGTCTTCAAAGTGATCGATTGATTTATGATGATTCAAAAAATGATTTACTGTCATGTAAACATTTGTGAAATCTTTTCTGTGCTAAAATATCACACAACTGATATTAACAAGTAAACAAAACATATCAAAATTCTGACTGTTTGTATAAAATGTAGTTAATTTTGTTTTTCGTTCATTTTTGAATATTTTACAATGTTTGTATTTTTTGTTAGGTTCGACCAGACAGCACTACTCAATGCTAGGAAACCCTGGAATAGGCTATTTAGGTAAGTAATAGAAAAATATTTTTATGAGACATTGAAATTATCGAAAACTTTAGCCATTTGCAATTTCTGTACATAAAAAACTATAAGCAAAAAGAAAAACACGAAAAAATCATTTAGAGTTACTTGTACCATTTTGTTAGTGGCGTTAAATTTATTTCAGAGTTAAAACTGCCACTTCATTTATCATCTTGCAAAATCAATTTGACAAGTTTACGAGTTTTCTGCAAATTAGATGTCCACCAAATTTCTTGAATGGTTTTCAGGGAGGGAGAGATGGTTGTAATATGAATATCCATTTATGCAGAGCTAGAGAGGGATTGTTTTAAATCGTGATACTCGAGGTCGATACTTGATACCTAAAATGATGTTACTTTTATATGTATTAATGCTTTTGTTCTTTTTTTTTCAGACATTAACCCTGCACCAAAACTGAAGACAGTGTTTTCATAATCTGACCAGGAATGCATGTATTTTGCTTTTGGTGAAAAAAAAAAAATAAATTTCACTTAAACACTAATTAAATTGGTGTACTTGTTATGCAATTTACTTAGAAATTCTAACGAAAAAAATTGTTTTTTTTTTCATGCAGACGTGTTTTATCGACAGACTGTTGTGCGCTAGGCATGAAGTTTTGAGTGAATTGCGCGCTATCTTGTACATGCCCGGCATGTAGTTTGAGTGAATCGCGCGATATCTTGTACATGCCTGGCATGTAGTTTGAGTGAATCGCGCACTGTCTTCTACATGCCCGGCATGTAGTTTGAGTTTTGATTTGTTCGTGTCCAGTCCTCTCTCCAAAACTGTAATGCTGCCACTACTTGAAATTAGAACGCAAATGGCATGAAATTAAATACGCCATGCCAACTTACTCGTATAAATTCATTGCATATAGACCAATAAGGAGACTTTAAATTTTCTCTTGATATGGGCATTATTTTTAGTGGTCCATGCTACTTTACAGTTCATAAAACGCATGTTTACACTTTTTTTGTCAGTCATGCTAGAAAAGATATATCATCGAATGTGAAAATGAAGCCCCATATGAAAATAGCTAACACTCTCGCATGCAATTCCGATAAATCATGCCTCTATCTGTTTGTTTGTTGGATTCAGTGCGCTTTTGCGCACCTCGCTAATATTTGTATTAGAAATTGCATGAAATTAGACACAAATTCATGCTAAAATTAGCACAAATGATAAGAATACATCGAATTTTTACTTTCTAACCCGTTTAGAGTCACTATCAAGTTCATATGCGTTCATTTTCCGCAAAACAGATCATATAAATGTGAAATACAAATATTGTTGTATTTATATTATATTATTCTAAGTAAGACATTTAGGTTATGGAATCGAATTGACAAATATGAAATGAAAAATGAATCATAACTCCTGAGAGTATATCTAGTTAACCATTCCAATACTTCGCAACGAACTAGAGCGATAAATATAGAAGTACAATATTGCTCATTCAAATTCTCAAAGTTACGGAGTCAAATTGGTAATTAAAATATAGCTCAAATATCCCACGGCTACCGATACGCCGTAAAACCGCTATCAGTTGAAGAGGTGAATGTAATTCGAAAAATGTTGTTTACAAAGATCTATTTTCAGAATTTTACTTCTGACTTTCATTTAATGTTGACGCAACCCAGTAAATTGTTTAGCATCCTTTATGTAACAATGAAGAGAAATTAAATTATTCCCATTTTTTCTCACTTTTCCAGAGTTTTATATATGAGATTCAATTACACCTTTTGCTGTTCATTAACCGCGAAGGAACTTTCAATCAAGCGAAACAGCATTGTCTTTAGCGCGAACGAACGTTCATTAACGCTTAGGGAGTTTCAAGAGCGTGAAGGGACAATCACTAAGATATTTAGCATAGAGATGGACAATCATGTATAACTGAGCGCAGATTCATTAACGTTTTCAAACCTTCATTAGCCCATTATGTACATTCAATAAACTATAACAAACATTCAATACCAAAATATGGACATTTAATTTCGTCATAGTTTTTGCAGTCAAATTTCAGCGTGAAATATGACTCGTTACAATATTAAGCAAATTTGTTTCAGCTATAAAAGGACTAAGGCTTGTTTTCAAGACATTGTGTTGGAATATAGCAATGCCTCCGCGTCGACGTACTAGAAATCGAATTTCGAGCGAAGTGAAAGAGCGTCTTGTAAGAGCGTATGAGGACCCGGCAGAGGATTATCTAGCGGTTGCTGCTACATTGGTGGTTAATAGTTCTACCGCAAGAAGTATAGTAGCCCGCTATATTCGTGACAGAAGAGTCGCTGACCTTCCACTGTGGTGGAAGAAACAACGTTAAAGTCGACGATGAAATGAGGCAATGCTTGGTGGACATTGTGGATGGGGATTGTACGCTAACATTACATGCAATAAACCAAGAGCTACGAAGAAGGCTTCCAAGAAAACCACAAATTCATGACCGAACTGTGGTCAGGGCACTCGACGGTATGCTCGTTACTCTGAAACTAACTAGACGATTGCCAGCCGACAGAAACCGACCTGATGTGCTTAACAGTCGCTTTGAGTATGCAAACTGGTTCCTCAACACAGGTGTGATAGGTCATTGCATATTTGTAGATGAATGCGGATACAATATTTGGACCGCACGAAGCTACGGAAGAGCAACCCAGGGAGAGCGGGCCTACAGACAGGTTTGCGGACAACGAGGGCGGAATGTCACTTGTATTCTGGCCGTATCGCCAAGGACTGGATTAGTCCATCATTCGGCAGAAATAGGAGGCATGAATGCTCAGAGGTTTGCCAACTTCTTAAATGATACTTACCAACGACTCCCAGCTAATAGTAACATTTATTTTATCTACGACAATGCACCAGCCCATCGAAACGCAAACAACCCAGGTCCTAACAGCCTGCTCAAACCACTACCTCCATACAGCCCATTCCTCAACATTGTTGAAGAGGCTATTAGCTGTTTCAAAGCAGCTATAAAAGCTCATTTATCTCAGCCAGCACAACAGCGCATGATGAATAATAGAGACGAAGCTAGAAGACAAGGCCTTCCACTTGGCGAGTGGAGAAAACAACTCCTACTCCGAGCTGCCACAAGAAACGTTAATGCCATAACACCTCAAAAAGCAGTCCAGTGGTACAACCATATGCAAACTTATTCACCAAGATGCTTAAATAGAGAGCATATTCAAGGATGAATATTTTTTTGTATGTAAAATATGCCACTTAAACACTATGTAAAACCTAGATATAAAAATGTATGGTGAAATTAAATGTCCATATTTTGGTATTGAATGTTTGTTATAGTTTATCGAATGTACATAATGGGCTAATGAAGGTTTGAAAACGTTAATGAATCTGCGCTCAGTTATGCATGATTGTCCATCTCTATGCTAAATATCTTAATGATTGTCCCTTCGTGCTCTTGAAACTCCCTAAGCGTTAATGAACGTTCGTTCGCGCTAAAGACAATGCTGTTTCGCTTGATTGAAAGTTCCTTCGCGGTTAATGAACAGCAAAAGGTGTAATACCTCAGGGATACCATAAAACAATATCTATGGAACTGTTATTGACTTATGTCTGCCTGTTAGTCTGTGTTGACATTTTTGACTTGTTAGTTAGTTTTAAAACTTTATTACATGGGCTTCCTGTGGGGAAGACCATGTCTACGCTTCAAATGGGACTCGGTCTCGATCTCATGTGCTTCGTTTCCATGTATCTACACAGGCAGCCCAAACTCATTATCTGTCAACATTTATAAAAATCATTTCAGTGTTAAACTTGAAATAAATTAAGTATACAAATCAAGGTAATTAAAGACGTCTCAATAAATACAAAAAAGCCTTTTTTAATTTTTACCCTCCCCCATACTAAAAATAACCCGGGTTACTTTTAGTATGGGGGAGGGTAAAAATTAAAAAAAGTTTTTTTGTTGTATTTATTGAGACTTCTTTAATGACCTTGATTTGTATACTTAATTTATTTCAAGTTTAACACTGAAATTATTTTTATTAATATTGACAGATAATGCGCTTGGGCTGCCTGTGGACTGATTCCATAAGTCGGTCCCAGTTCGCTCTCTGCAGAACGGTTTTTCGCTCACGGGTTCGACTTATCAAATTTATTATATAAAAGTGTGCAAATGAAAACCAGACAGATGGCGCGCATTGTCAATTTCAGCATAACGCAGTTAAATTACGACAAAATAAAATAAACTTACAAAATATTTTAGAGTGCAAATAATTAATCCGTGAAACTTTAGTAATACTAAATAGTACAATTTTATGCTAATTCTATTGTTTTCTTTTGTTTAATTAGCACTATTGAGTACTATTTAGTAATTAGTGTTTCACGGATTTATCGTTTGTACTCTACTTTCTTGGCATAATTCAACAAGAAAAACACAAATTACAAAGTCATAAAGGGGTTGAAAGAGTTAAATAACAACGACTTGGGAAAATATGCAAGGACATGTACAAATCAACGTACCAACGAAGGGATCGGTTGTTACAAACTCACACATTATTATGCTCTTAAAATTAAATCCACACAAAATTTACTTAAATTACGGTAGAGGTTACGAATAATACTAGCATTGCTTCTTAACACTCAAAGAACTTTAGGTAAAAGCGATGGATTCAAGAAAAAGCGCCTTCAACTAGTAATATTAAATTTGTAACTTCGCATTCCGATGGACGAATCATTGTAAACTTCTAGCTCTTCTTATTGTGAATCTCTTTTTTTTTTTTTTTTTTTTTTTTTCAATGCAATTCACTCACATTTTTTAAATTGTTTCCTTCGGTTATCTCCAAATTCACAGTCTCTCGAATTACGTTTTCTTGGTGACTCTTCAATATAGAAAACTTTTATTTCTTGATCGTTACGGAGAAAAACTTTTCGGCAAAATTGCGACATCACAGTTGAGTTAGAGACTCAACGGAAGTCATTTTCCAGACTTTTAAAGCTAGTACGTTACCTGTGATTGGTCAATGGTCTGTGAAGAATGTAACAAGCGCTACAATTGGTCCATTCCCATTTTTGAGAATGTGGATCAGTTTGATATAGTAAATTTGATAAGTCGGACACCGAGAGCGAAAAACTTTTCATAAGAGAGCGAACTGGGACCGGTCTATTCAAGAATAGTTTGGACCAGGGTTATGGTAGGTTCTCCTTTTAAGTCTATGTGCTCTTCTTTCCATGGCACCTTCAGGATCTATTTCCCTTAAAAGTGATTGCACTGCAAATCTAGGGACTCTAATACCCTTTAGTTGAAGTGTGTGCCACACAGAGCGATATCCTTTCAAACAGCCATGGCCATCCACAATTCCCCTTATTTTCGCCTTTAGATCTTCGACGTCGAATGTTATGTTTCTTTTTTTAAGACCAAAGCTTTTGATACGCCTTTTGAGGGTCGCTATGCTCATTTTTAGGCTGTGATACTTATGTAAAAACAAGCGGATTTCTTCATAATTAAACCCTCTCGCAAAATAATACGTTATGGTTTCTTCCTCAAAAAAATGCATCATCCTCAATGTTAGTCTCGTCCGCCATTTTGTTTTCCTGCTGGTCAAGGTGAATGAAGGCTCGACTCGACCCCTCCGATTTATCACTTCCGCCGCGAAGTCCACTTCCGCCGTACACTTTTCTTTTTCGCCGTGGACTTTTGTTTATTGACGTGGAGCTTAGTTTATTGCCGTGAAGTTTAGTTTATTGCCGTGGAGTTTAGTTTATTGCTGTGGAGTTTAGTTTATTGCCGTGAAGTTTTGTTTATTGCCGTGGAGTTTTGTTTATTGCCGTGGAGTTCTGTTTATTGCCGTGGAGTTTTGTTTATTGCCGTGATACTTGTGGGCCACCGTACGAAACAGGTAAAAGTAAATTAAAGTTACAAAAAAAAAAACAATAAAAATAAAAAATAAAAAAAAATTAAAAAAAACACACACACACAAACACAATTCAATTGTCAATCAATTTGGCGTCGACAATCGACAACAACCGGCATTTGGCATTCGGCTACGACGATTTTTTTTTTTAATACCAAAACTCAATAAAATAATAGTCGTGATAGGTATACATTACTATTTAACATATATAAATTAACCCTTTTTTGCAGAGACCATTTCCTCTACTGTTGGTCTAAAAGTTGTCAACAAGACTTCAGAAATTTACTTGTTCATTGTCAAAATCATTTCAATTTCCAAATCGGAAACAGATCGACCAAAGATCGTTCCTGTCACGACGTACTTTCATGTTCGACTTTACCGGAAGGAGACAAGGTATTTAAAAGCTACACTCACATATCTTTATTATTATTGTAAATATCATCCCTTGATATCAAGGAATTGTGGGTGCAAATTTACATCCGTTTCATCCACTGGGATGGTAATTAATTCATTAGTATCATTTTTTTCCCCAATAGTTCTAATGAGTCCGAAAGTGGTCCTTTTGATGTCTATGGTGATCCTAAAACTGACCCAGAATATGTTCGCTATATCCATGGTGTCCTATACCAACTACTCCCATCAGTCAAACGTGACTTGTACCAAGAGATTGACGGTAAAAAGACAGACAATAAAGATATACCAGAGAACTCGCACTTGTTTCCAGGCCCTGTCAGAATGCACCGAAAAGCAAATACCACACAATCTGATCATGTATCGATCAAAAGCCACTTCAATCGATCAGATTTCGTCAACTCTTCGTCCGACGTCGACGTGGATATGAATTACGCAAACTATGCTTCTTTGAATAAAACGAACGGGATGATGTCTGAGAGTGACGTCACCTTGTACGAACAATTGAATTTTGGTAAGCCAATGAAAACAAAAGATGGTCATGACGTCACTATGATGAATATCAATGTGCATAGTCACGTGACGCGTATTGAGATTGAAGGGTTCTTCAAACAGAAAGAGATCGATGCTGTTGAGATTCATTTGTTCGCCAAACTGGAAATACCGGTTTCTGACGATAAGATCAAGGTTTTTGATACATCATTGACGACATCTGGACCATCCACTACTTTCAGCAATGATCATCGAGTATCGACTCAGCCATCTACTGTACGTGGGCGCAAACGAAGAGAAATGGATACCGCACCAAAAAGGCGTGTACGTAGAAATGCTGTGGTGTCCCCTGTATTTGACCAAATGCGTCGGCAAGGTGCCATGATGACAGCCCCTGATATCGATAAAACGTACAAGTTATTCGAGGAGAAAGTCATAGGGGTCAATGTCAAAGGGCAAGCTTGGCAATCATTACAGAATAGGTTGGATGACCGTTTTAAATTTGGTGTTGGTTTGGAGTTAGCCATCGGCAGTAAGTTCTTCGAAGTGTACAAAAAGGAATTTGACAGCGAAGACCTTGAGAACCTTCTTGACAAGAAAATATCAAAGACGTTCAGAAAAACAGTGGTATGTCTATGTACGATATTTAGCAAACAAACAAACAGATATATTGATGCATGAAATGACAGACAAACAGGCGAACAAACATATAAATGAAAAGACAGACAAACAGACAAACAAACAAATATATTGGTGAAAAGACAGACAAACAGGCGAACAAACAGATATATTAATGAAAAGACAGACAGACAAACAAACAAACAAATATATTGGTGAAAAGACAGACAAACAAACAAATACATTGGTGAAAAGACAGACAGACAAACAAATATATTAATGAAAAGACAAACAGACAAACAAACAAACAAACAAACAAATATATTGGTGAAAAGGCAGACAAAGGCAGACAAACAGATATATTAATGAAAAGAGAGACAGACAAACAAACAAACAAATATATTGGTGAAAAGACAGACAGACAAACAAATATATTAATGAAAAGACAAACAAACAAACAAACAAATAAATATATTGGTGAAAAGACAGACAGACAAACAAACAAATATATTAGTGAAAAGACAGACAAACAGGCGAACAAACAGATATATCAATGAAAGGGCAGACAAACAGGCGAACAAACAGATATGTGGAAAATAACTTTCCGGAATACGAAGGCTCTCGGACATCGCTCGAAAATGGTCTCGGTTGTATGTCGGAAGAATACGAAAAAGAGCCGAGTTACGGGCACGTATGCATGATGAGAAGGTGCCTTGGGCTCTATCGAGCCACTAGACACAATAAGCAAACAGCAAAAAAGCCAGTATGCAAGTAAACTGAAAAAAAAAATCGGCAAATCACGGAAAAACAAACAAACTAAAGCAACAAATCTGAAACAAGCAACCTATCATATTATACCAATTTCTATAACAAAAATGGACAAAAACGCAACCAAAAGGAAAAAGCGCTTTGAGAAACAAGTGAGAAGATAACTACAAAATTCATCACATACATAAAATACATAATAGAAAAAAGGAAACAACCAATTTAACTATTTAACATTATTTTTCTCGTTTTCAGCCTGTCTGTGTGACTGCATACATAGTTAAATTATGTGTGGATTTTTCGCTTGAGGTGTCATTCAGTATAAGATTTCGATTGATTCCCGAAAAGACAGCTTTGGTTCCTCTGCAATTTGCTGTGGAGGTAAAATATATTATAATTAAAATATATTATAATCACACAAGCAAGGTGACGATTTGCTAACCCCACGCCAAAATGCATGCTGGTACTAGGTTGTGTCACTCGAAAAAGACACGCATACACTAAAAACAAATTAACAATAACAATAATAACAACAATAATGATGATGATGATGATGATGATGATGATGATAATGCAGAATAGTTAGACTAACGCTGTGACAATGTTGCGTGCTTTCTCATTCTCACTATTTCAATAGAAAAGTGGGCAGGGGGGTGGTCTCGACGGACAGTTTTGAAAATGAGGTTCGCATCAATTAATTGAGATATGTTGATTTCAGACATTAAAAGATACGACAACGCTTTATGAATTATTATTATTTATTCAAACTTTGTGAATATACTAGCGGCATAAAATATTTTTGTTTTTCCGCGGACGAATCAAAGTGAACACACCAAAAGTGTGCAATGCGTGTACCATTCCGCCATTCACATTTTCAGTAAATGTAGCATTTAAAAACTCAAAAAAACAGCCTCATCCTTGAAACCAGTCTTTGTGAAATAAACTGGAAAAAGTAGACATTTTACAAAACAAAATCAATGCGTGTACCATTCCGCCATTCACATTTTCAGTGATTGTAGCATTTAAAAACTCAAAAAAACAGCCTCATCCTTGAAGCCAGTCTTTGTGAAATAACCTGGAAAAAGTAGGCATTTTAATGCGTGTACCATTCCGCCATTCACATTTTCAGTGATTGTAGCATTTAAAAACTCAAAAAAACAGCCTCATCCTTGAAACCAGTCTTTGTGAAATAACCTGGAAAAAGTCGACATTTTACAAAACAAAATCGCAAGTATTTTTCATTATTTGTTACGGGTGAACATCGAAAAAACCCTTTCTTTTTTATGTTTTGTGTTCCGATTGTAAATGAAAAAACATCCAGAAAAAAGTTCACCTTTTTCTAATATCCGTAGTTGAGATGGAAAACAATAAAAGCTTCAACTACTTTTACGTTACTTGGCTGACAAAATATCAAGCGTTTTCATTTTCCTCTGCCCTGCCAGTTTTGAGATACAATAAAAATGATTTTTTTTACGTTTTCGAAATTCCGTGCATATAAATTGTATTTCGCAATCTCAAAAAAATACGACATGGGAAGGGAGAGTGAAACAGGCCACTACAGCATTCTAGAAACTCGAGAGCACCTCGGACGAGCAAACTCAAGAGCGGTTGCGACAATGAACTCAACATAACTAAAAACCTTCCAAATCACAAATGATTCATAATATATTTACATAAACAAGCTAGCTAAAGAACAACTATTGATGCTATACTAAACCAATTGTTTCTTAGTACGTAGGAAATTATCCGTATCGAATAAACGCAAATTCGCCAAGAATATTATTTGACAAATATAAACATATTTCAAAACCAGGCTTTTTTAGATTTAAAAAACTGTTTTGATAGCAGCGTTTTTTTTCGAATTTTGTATTGAGTTTGCCGTTTTTTCTCCCGAGTAAACAAGGCGCTAAATAAATTGGGCTAATATACATTTCCCGAATCAATAGTATCAAATTTCACGAGTTTATTTCTAGAAACTAGACGCATATCTGCGTAAACTCGGGCTTCTCTTTGACCTATGTAAATTATCTGTTTGTTTCGCTGAATGTTTGTAAGAGCAAAAACTAAACAAACGAAAAAAAAAACATGATAAAACTATGCCGAGAGGATTAAATTGAGCTTTTTATAATAAAGGAATTTTCCATTTTTATGTTTATTGCTTTTCGAAACAACTATGTGTTCATGTATGAAGTGACTGTAATGATACTGAGTTTTGAGTAAGCAATACCAGCTCTGACTCATTATTATTATCATTTAGTTTGTCTTTTCTTTGATACTCTTAGTCACTGTTACGATCTACCGCTTTTTCTCCTCTTGGGATTCCTGTGTAATGACAAAATTTGACTAAGGGGTAGTGGGACAATTCCAACAATAAAACAATCACTCGAGAAGCTTTGCAAAGTAGACTAAATTTCATCGAAAAATATTCCAATTTTACTGTTTATTTTGAAAATTATGAATCAATTACTAATCTGCATTTGAAAAAGAGGTAATTGGAATGGTTTCTGATTGATAAGAAAGTTTACATGGAAGCAAAACTGACGAAAATCTAAACTGAACCGAAGATGGAAATACACGCGGTAAGTTTGTTGTTCTATTCCAAACTTTAGTTACATTTTCACTGTTACCACAGGAAATAACCGTTTTGACGAATGTGGATTTCGATTAATATTATGAGAATATCAAACTGTTCAAGCAGCGATGAAGTTCATTTTTTATTGCTAAAATTCCATTGATTTAAACTCGCTTGACAGTTATGGCCGATCGCTTTGAGCAAAAACATAATGTTCAATCAAATGATATTCCCTCAACAAACTTCACTGATACAAACACCGGCTGACAATCAAAATAATTGACTAGAGGTCACAACATTGTGGTATTTGATTCTGCTCGACTAAAGTTTTCCATCAAAATTATGTACGAAGCGACAGTGTCGCACGAGTTGTGCTTCAGTCACATCATTTTTGCTTATTTGCCAAATTATAATTTGACATTTTTCCTTTTTCTTTTCAGTATTCACCAATCCAAAATACAGTAAGCAATGCGTAAATACTGTGGAAGTTTTGTGAAGCGTTTACATTGACGTCTCGGATTTTATAAGCCAAACATTACAACACTTTGTTTATATGAAATTATAATAAAGATACTGTAATTAAAAAAATTCGTATTGTAAACATTAAAAAAAGATGAAATAAATTGAAGATAGATTGAAGTTGATTGTCAACAAAAAAACTAGGATATCTACGATCGTCGTGTTCAAAACTGAGGCGGTCGATTCCACCAATCACAATCGAATTAGTAAATACAACCAATCACAAACCTGGAGCCGACAGACATAAAAAGTGCGGAAAATTTAAAATGCCGACAGATCGAAAAAAAATAATAAAAATAATAAAAAACCAACGCGAAATTATAACTCGGGTCTTGTCAGCCCGAGTAAATATTGATTTTGCGAGTACTAAATTTCACGATACAGCAGTTATGCTTCACGGGGTATGGACGTGTAATCTCTACTCTCCCTTATTGACGACTTTTTTTATTTAATTCTCCGCCTAATTCTTATAAATATGAGTGAAGACATAGAAAAAAAGATTCAAGAAATCATTGACGCTAAATTAGTCAATATTATCCATAAACTGGCCAAGATAGACCAACTAGAGAAGGACGTAAGCTTCTACAGCGGCATTACTAAATCACGGAATCAACGGAATCAACGGAATCTCAAAATCTTTATACCATATCAATTTAAAACAAAAGGATAAAGCGTTAATAAAAAGAACCAAAGAAATAACTAACAAACTGCGCCATCAAAGTCACTACGATAATTAAGTTTATTTACTTCCAAGCTTTATCACCTATCACGTTTATATTTAACGTTTTACATGAAACCATTGTACTAACCTTTCATTATATACTACATAGAAGACTTTTACACATTTTTTTAAATCGATTTTTCGTCGCATAATTGCAAACAACACAAGAACAGGACCAAAATTTTTGCCAGTTCTTGCCATATGGCAGCCATTTTGAATTGGGTACCTCGTTTCCATGCTAGTTACCTAGCAACGTTGCTAATTAGACCGGGATGAGCTACAATTTTTTTTCAGTTCTTCTTTTGAGCATCCTCCTCTTTATACAATCCGAAGGCATGTCAATTTTCTCTTCCTTCCTCTTTTGATCAAAATACAATAGTTATTAAAAGGAAAGCAATGAAAAATTAAACTTTTTTTTATGTCTGTCATGCGGGCTTCCTGTGTTGCTTAGACTCTTTCGCAATCTACCTCGTGGGAAAATGGAGTCTTCAATTTGCAAACTGTAAGTAAACCTAATTTATTTTCTCGTCGATCTTCTGGTTTTGCAAAAAACCAAAACCAAAATAAATGATTTTGATAACTGTTTTTTTATTTATTAAGCCTTTATCTATTTTATCAAAGAATTAACAAGACAGCCTTGGATTACATCAGAGAGATGTAAATAAGACAGGAATGACTTTATCGATTATTTATTTGTGGAATAAAAGGCTATCACATGAACTCCAATGGGCGTAAATTCATTGTGTCGCGAAATCTCTCTCTCTCTCTCATTCTTTCTTTTTCTCTTCCTTTCTTTCTCTCTTTCTTTCTCTTTCTTTCTTTCTTTCCTCTCTCTTTCTTTCTTTCTTTCTTTTTTCATTTCTTTCTTTCTTACTTACCTCTAAGAATTGCAAATAACAATTATCGAATATTTCCATTTACTAAAGTTTTTTATAGATTCACTTAAGGATCCTGATTACTTAAGCAAAAAGTCATCACGATTTTTTTTTAGAAAGATATTTTATAGAGAATTTATCAGTTAATCGAAAAATGGATAGAAATCTATATGATCCCGAGCCCGTTTTCGAGATAAAAATTTTTGAACGGAACCATGTTTTGACATTTTTGAAGAACAAATGACGAAAAATGCATTTTTCACCAAAAAAAATTATTACTCAAAAACTAATAAAGCTATTGACGTAGTTTTTACAGGCAATCTCAACCAGACGGTATTTTACACAAATAGGGGGAAATAAATTATATATGTTTTAAAATTTTGTCAAAATTTATAGTTTTATTTTCGTCTTTGACTTAAAATCGCTTTGAAAAGTGAAACCCTAAACTACTTACCATCGCGTATAATGCTGAAAAGTCATCAGGATTTTTTCAAATCTTGTCAAAAGAAAGATTTTTACAAAATCTTTCAGAAAAAATGAAGAAAAATATAGAGTCCCGCGCAAAAAGTGAGGGTTTTGGCTGGTTGAAGTATAATTTTCGAAGGCTCCTTGTGTTATTCTTATGTTGTCTTTTGGCGCGATTTGGCGCGCGCGCTGCGTTTTCAGCGGTAAATTGCTCGCGGGCACAGGTTTCAAGCGTCGTTGTTGTTCTAAAGTAGTCAGGACCCTTAATGACGATATTACCAGATAAGAGGCAGCAATTCGGAACTCCGGGAATGAAATCAAACAACTCAAAGAAAACATCAATGACATGGAGCAGTACAGTAGAAGAGAGTGTCTTGAAATACGTGGAATCCCTCAACAAGATGGCGAAGACACCAACGAAATTGTGAGGAAAGTGTGCGATCTAGTTGATATTGATGTTAAATCTGAAGACATATCTATCTCCCATCGCCTCCCAGCCAGAAGCAATAAGACGGGTAAGCAACGAGATCAACCTAAGGAACCGTATATAATAGTCAAATTCGCACGAAGAGATGTTAGAGAAGCGTTGTACAAAGCTAGATCCAAACTACGCTCGAAGTCTACACAAGATCTAGGATATGGAAGATACTCCTCCCAAAAGATCTTTATTGCAGAAAGTTTAACGAGCCGTCATCACCTTCTGTTCAACGAATGTCTAAAGAAGAAAAAAGAATGCAACTTTAAATTTATCTGGACAAATCACGGGAAAATACTCTTGCGAAGAGATGCCAACAGTCCTCGGTGATCACCATCAAGACGGAAGACGACTTGATCAAAATTACATAGACAAGCTAAGTTGATAACATCACTTTAATATAATATTTATTCTTTACACAACAAACAGAGCAGGATAATAACCTTAGAAACTTAAATAGTTTAATAGATTTAGATCCTGATTCTCAACTTCCGTCACTGATACCAACTTTAAATATTATTCTTCTTTGGACTTTTCTAACGATTATTCTATCTCAAATTGTATTTCGACTAAACACTTTTCTGTTTTGCATGCTAACATTAGAAGTCTCAATGCCAATTTTGAGAATTTTAATCAATTGCTTGCGGAATTACAGCATAATTTTAGTTTAATTGGTTTGTCAGAAACGAAACAAAATATTTCAAATCCCGAAATTCGAAGTACTTTTCGTATAGCGGGATATGAGTATCTATCTCAAGCTAGCTTATCAAATGCGGGAGGAGTAGGTTTTTTTGTTTCGCAAAATCTTGTGTATTCTTTGAGGGAAGACTTGTCTATTTGTCAAAATGAATTTGAATCACTTTGGATAGAAATCAAAAGTGATTTGCATCACAATCTCATTTGTGGGGTTGTGTACAGACATCCAAATTCGAGTTTGGAAGTCTTTATGAATTACATTAATGAAGCTATAGAAAAAATCAGTCGTGAAAACAAATACGCTATTATCATGGGAGATTTCAATATCAATTTACTTAATTCACTTACCCATGCAAGAAGTGAAGATTTTGTGAATATAATGGAAAGCAATTTCTTTAATCCGCATATTTTACAACCAACTCGCATTACTGATCATTCGGCTACTTTAATAGATAATATTTTTTTTAACTCGATAACTCACCACACCATCAGTGGTAATATCGTATATGATCTTACAGATCATCTTCCTAATTTTTTGATTGTAAATGATTTCTTGACACTGCCTAAACAATTTAAAATATCCAAACGAGACTATTCTCTCTTTGATAAAAATCGATTTTTAGAAGATATTCAAAAAGAGGATTGGTCTCTTAATTCGTGCAATGAAAACAGTAATGCGATGTTTGATTTATTCTACGCTAAATTGTCTTCTATTGTGGATAAGCATATCCCAATGAGACAACTTAGTCTTAGAGAAATTAAACAATTATCAAAACCATGGATTACTAAAGCCATTAAAACATCAATTAACGTTAAAAATAATTTCTATAAAAAGTTCATTAAAACTCGGTCTCAATATTATAAAGACAAATTTAAACTTTATCGGAATAAACTAAATCATCTTATCAAGATAAGTAAACAAAACTACTATAATAAATACTTTACATCAAATCGTTCTGATATAAGAAAGACATGGAAAGGGATCAAAGAAATAATAGGATATAAACTAGGTGGTTTAAACATTCCATCCAAAATAATAACAAAAGAAGATACAGAGTTAAATGACTGTGTATCGATAGCTAATCATTTTAACGAATTTTTCACGGGCATTGGCCAGGATCTAGCTAATTCCATTGCTCCTATAGTCTTCTTCGCAGCCGCTTTTAGTGTCGGGCTTCCTGTGTCCCCCTTGTGTGGAGGGGGACACAGGAAGCCCGACACTAAAAGCGGCTGCGAAGGAGACTATTGCTCCTACTAACATATCTCCACTTGACTTTATGTCTTGTGAAGTAGATGAAAGGCTGCAATTATCGCCTATTACAGTGGAGGAAATAGAAAAGGAAATTGATAACTTGTCTACAAGAAAAGCTGTCGGGCCTTACAGCATACCAACTTCCGTTCTTAGGGACCGGTCATTATTTAGCGGGGGGGGGGGGGGGAGGGGGGAGGGCCACTATTTTTTGGGGGAGGGTCACGATTTTCCAAACTCTCGTTTGGGGAGGGCTAAAGAATTTTGTGAATGACTTTGGGGAGGGTCACAATTTTATTTTCGGCTGCAGCTATTTTTCCATAGTATCAAATTTGATTTTAACTTTGATACAGTGAACGAGCGTTTCAGTTTTCTTTGCTCAAATCTAGATTATTAAAAGAACACCTCCTGTCAGTCTAACATTGGTGCTCAACTGTTTTTCAGTCATAGTAGTAATCAAATAAGGACAACCACGCTGGCAATGTAGCTAATGTATGAAGTATATGGGTCAACCGTAACGATCCCAGGGCGATGTTTTTCTCTTTAGGTGTTAGGTGAACAGTGTAAATAAGTACGCAGATATAAGGGAACAGTCATTATTTATTGCCTGGGGGGTGCGAAGGATTTTGGGGGGAATCGGTGTATTTTCATAAAAGCAAAAGGAGTATCAGATGGAAATGACCGCTTTGAAAGGGGGATCAATATTTGGAAAGGCGAAAACCGATACCTAAAATTGCCTAAAATCGTGCAAAATTGCCTAAAATTAATCGCAAAAAATGCCTAGAATTGCCTAAAATCGCACAAAATTGACTAAAATGGCGCAATATTGCCTAAAATCGCTCAAAATTGCCTATAATCGCAATAAAATTGCCTGAAATCGCGGAGGATTTTTTTGGGGATCAGTTCA
The DNA here is from genome assembly GCA_918843875.1 of Diadumene lineata. NCBI lineage: Eukaryota > Metazoa > Cnidaria > Anthozoa > Actiniaria > Diadumenidae > Diadumene > Diadumene lineata. The sequence continues at coordinate 11,720,849 of OU974070.1, read as the reverse complement.
TTTTCATAAAAGGAAAAGGGGGGATCAGGCGGGAATGACAGCTTTGAAAGCGGGGATCATTTACAATTTGGAAAGGCTAAACTTGGGACCTTAAGTCGCCTAAAATTGCTCAAAATTGCTTAAAATCACTCTAAATTGCTTAACATCACTCAAAATTGCTCAAAATCGCTCAAAATTACTTAAAATTGTAAAATTTCTTAAAATCGCTCAAAAGTGCTTACAATCGCTCAAAAATGCTTAAAATCGCTCAAAATTGCTCAAAATCGCTCAAAAGTGCTTAAGGAGGCTCCATATAGTTATGGGGCGTCTAGGATCTTAGAGGTTTATTAAAAATCAACTGCCCACAAAGTTCATGGGCGTATTATATTTCAAAGACTTTGAGTCAAAGATTTTGTTTTTGCACAAATGATCACGTGACCGGTCACCATAGCAACGCTATGGCTGTCATAATAAAGTTCATTTTTAACGTAGAAAAAATAATAACTCGAGTTTTAAGCGGTAAATTTTTTTGACAACATTGTATATGGATTTCAGTACTATGACCTAGCATATATGACCTTGACAAAAAAATCCCAACTGTAGAACCTCAGAAATAATGGAATAATGGTTTTTCCTAAATTAAAAAAATTCTGCAGTTGGAAAATCGTTGAAAATTTGCAAACTACTCTATTATACAACTAAAATAATATTCTGAAAATTTCAAAAAAATTTACCGCTCAGTTTTTGAGTTTTTATCATTTTTTTAAAAGCGCGCGTTGTATATTTTCATGACGTCATCAAAATAAAAATTATTCAAGTTTGAGGTGTGCGCATGTGCGTGGTCATGCACAAGCACGCGCGCTGAAATTATATGGAGCCACCTTAAAATCGCTCAAAATTGCTTAAAATCGCTCAAAATTGCTTACCATCGCGCAAAATTGCTCAAAATCGCTCAAAAGTGCTTAAAATCGCTCAAAATTGCTTAAAATCGCTCAAAGTTGCTTAAAATCGCTCAAAATTGCTTACCATCGCGCAAAATTGCTCAAAATCGCTCAAAAGTGCTTAAAATCGCTCAAAATTGCTTAAAATCGCTCAAAATTGCTTAAAATCGCACAAAATTGCCTACAATCGCACAAAATTGTCTGAAATAGCCTTAAATTCGCAACAGATTAATAGTAAGACAAGTATATCCTTGAATGAGAATTATATAGGGGGAGGGTCATGTTTTTTTGAGCTTCGGAATGGGGAGGGCTTCGAATTTTTAAACCATAACTACTGTAGGGTCACATTTTTTTTTAACACCTTCGCTGACCAAATTAGAGGCCCTCCCCCCCCCGCTAAATAATGGCCGGTCCCTTAAAATGATACAAAATACTGTTTCAAAACCGCTAATGGCAATCTTTAATTGTTCTTTTTTATCTGGAACATATCCAGATAGTCTAAAAATAGCTAATGTCATTCCAATTTTTAACTAGATGCTTAGAGGAAGCGTTTACTCGTGCACTTAGCGGTGTTCTGGAGGTTATATTTTGAAATTACATTCACTGAAGCAAAATATTCAAGACCTCTGATTGCATTATGTTGTGTAACACAGCTGATAGAAAGATCATTAAAACAAATTAGAAAACCAGTAGTATCAACTTGTGTGTTTTCTACTATTTTACCTCTCAGTGTTTCACTAAAAGATTGTGATAATTGACTACAACATTGTTCTTTGCAATGTATATTGATGTCTGCGTCATATATTTTTATTACATTTGGTATTTTAGATGCCTTATGTAACAATAAATCATTGTAAAACAAATTTGCATGTTCATTTATGGCATCAAATGTTGTAGTATTCCAGTAAGTGCATGATTTGATGAGAGATACACATATTGTATAAACAGATGTTGTTGATAGTTTATTTAAAGGAATACAAACACCACAATCAGATTCTACTGAAATTGAAAGATGAGATTGTAGGATGACCCTCCGCGTTGACACATAATGAGACTCTTCAAGATGACCAATGTTGATTTCAACTGGAATATCTGCTGCACTAGTTGGGCTAATAATAGTACAAATAATGGTACAAATCCCTCATTTGACTCTGTTATATGAATAGTGACATTCAATGCATCAGCGACTGCCTGTATGATAAGTGCATCAGCCCATGTACCTTGATGAGACATACTAGTTAAATACCTTACCCATGAGCTTTCAGTGTTGCTTTCAATAAACCTTTCAGGATTATTTGTCATATATTGAACACCAGCTGTGCGTACACGTTCATGCATGATAACAAGGATCTTCATATAACTGATGTGACACTGCTCTAAAAAAGCAATCACCTGCACCACCAACATCTTATAATTGTAACCCTTGTTCAGCTAATCTAGACTTTAATGTCATATAAGGTAATGTTTGTACGGTATTGTTTTGTGCAAAAGGGCCAGGATTTAGCCCAATATCACCTAAAAGCATCAGCTGTCTCTTGGATACACAATATGTTTAGATTTGATACAAGTGAAATACACAATTACGAAACAGAAAATAACATCTAACAGTATTTATTTGTTTAATAATGAAAACTTTGAATTCTAGTACAGCATTTAATAAATTAGTAACATTAAATCTATGTACATAAAATGAAACTTTCATGCAGTGATTTGATACATATTGTAAACTTACTATTTTGGTTGATTTGTAATATTTTGAATTTTTGACTTTACAACTGATTTTTTCGTTTCTGACTGCTAGGACAGTCCTCTTACGAATGGAAGAGGTTTCGACCATAGATAACTTGTTGGTCTCTTCGTTTTTTGCTGCTAGGACAGCTCCCTCACGAATGGAAGGGTTAGCGACCATAGATAACTTGTTGGTCTCTTCGTTTTTTGCTGCTAAGACAGCTCCCTCACGAATGAAAGGGTTAGCGATCTCACAGATCTCCTCGTCATCCAAAAACAACTTACCAATATTCATATTATCCCGACGAGTAAAGAACAATAGATTTCTGTTATCATCGTAGAAATTTTCGCCAAAAGAGTCCATGTTTACGTTAGTAATTTCGTTTACAAAGTTGGAATAAAATGTCGTCTACTGCATAAACATGGAACGAAAGATTACCGCTGACAAATCGGTCATGTGGTTGGCAGCCATCGAGATGCATGATGGGATCGTGCTCGACTGAAAAAAAAAAAAAAATTCGGCAAGCATTTTTTACGGTTGTGGCTTAATCGGACGCTTAATCGTATACTTCAAAATTTGATTTTTCGAGAGGAGACTGGGATCCATTCGGAGAACTTCGTCAAAACTTCGCGATCGCTCATTCGGTTTCATTCGGCTTTTAATAATGGCCTCTTACCTACCTATTTGACCGAGAAAAGACCAAGCAATTAAAATTCAAGTCTAATGAAGACTACTATGAATGGAAATATTCATATTCGTTTTAAGCGTTGGAAATTTTATAATACTTTTAAAAAGTGGTCGTTTTTTAACGGGTAAGTTGATTTTATAAGCTTTATTGACAAAGTATAAGTGCAATTTATTTAGTTAGAGTGCAAACACTAAATGTGTGCAACAGTTGTCACTTTTTAGTGGTAAATAGCACTAATTAAACAAAAGAAAACAATAGAATTAGCATTAAATAGCACTATTTAGTGGTATTTATGTTGCACATTTTTAGTGCATGCACTCTAACCATCTTTACATTTTGTGAACCACTTTAGTATAGTCATTTCGTCCGTTTATGGAATTAACCAAGTCTACTTTTATCAATATCAATGATTTTGATAATTTTCTATGGCTGCAAACAGTGAATCTTGAAAAAGTTTCAATGCATGGCTCGCCTCATATAAACAGGCCCTTAGTTGTTAAATAATTATTGTTGTGCATCATATTTTTATGTTCAAACTTTTCTTGTGTAAAATACTGTGAAAGGTTACTTATAAAATAATATTATTTTGTTGATTTCAGTAGTCTTCTTTTGTGTGGGAACATTGTGAGATGCTTCTTTTCCAGACAGTCTCTTAGGTGAGTTCTCATACTGCTTTGAACAAATGAGACATCCATTGGGTTGATTCCTTGTGCCAGAGCAATACAGTTAGCAACTGCAAATAGACCACAGTCATGGTTTCCATGTTGAACTTGACAACATTTTACAGCTACTGCTTGTTGAGACTGGTAAACACTGTTAATTTCTTGTAACAGTTGATATGTCAATTGTGTATTTCTGATTGAATCAAAAACAGTTACTGATCCATTTTTCAAACAAGTCATTAACCAGTGACCAGGGACATTGTGAATTTGCATTGCAGTATTTGTACTAGAAATGTTAGATATTAAGTTGTTGGAAAGAATCACTGGGTCTACTAGTCCACCTAGATAAGGATACTGATTCTTCAAAAGTAGCTGGGCAGCATGAATGTGTTTGTCATTTAGGTTTTTACCAGACATAAGGTCATATTTGTCCTGTTCTGTGAGTGTGATGCGATGAAGCTTGATCCACAAATTGGAATGAGATGGTTCTGTTTGTCTTGAGTTGTGAGGTGTCGTTGTACACTTCATGGGCTGAGGTGGTTTAGACTTTACAGGTGGAGACATTTTAGGCTTTGTGGGTTGACGTGGCATAGGTTTTGTGGGCTGAGATGGTATAGTCTTCACAGGTGGAGACGGTGTAGGCTTAACAGGTGGAGATGGTATAGGCTTCACTGGTGGAGACGGTGTAGGCTTAACAGGTGGAGACGGTGTAGGCTTCACTGGTGGAGATGGTGTACGCTTAACAGGTGGAGACGGTGTAGGCTTAACAGGTGGAGACGGTGTAGGATTAACAGGTGGAGACGGTGTAGGCTTAACAGGTGGAGACGGTGTAGGCTTAACAGGTGGAGACGGTGTAGGATTAACAGGTGGAGACGGTGTAGGCTTAACAGGTGGAGATGGTGTAGGCTTAACAGGTGGAGATGGTGTAGGATTAACAGGTGGAGATGGTGTAGGCTTAACAGGTGGAGACGGTGTAGGCTTAACAGGTGGAGATGGTGTAGGATTAACAGGTGGAGATGGTGTAGGCTTAACAGGTGGAGATGGTGTAGGATTAACAGGTGGAGATGGTGTAGGCTTAACAGGTGGAGACGGTGTAGGATTAACAGGTGGAGACGGTGTAGGCTTAACAGGTGGAGACGGTGTAGGCTTAACAGGTGGAGACGGTGTAGGATTAACAGGTGGAGACGGTGTAGGCTTAACAGGTGGAGATGGTGTAGGCTTAACAGGTGGAGATGGTGTAGGATTAACAGGTGGAGATGGTGTAGGCTTAACAGGTGGAGACGGTGTAGGCTTAACAGGTGGAGATGGTGTAGGATTAACAGGTGGAGATGGTGTAGGCTTAACAGGTGGAGACGGTGTAGGATTAACAGGTGGAGATGGTGTAGGATTAACAGGTGGAGATGGTGTAGGCTTCACAGGTGTAAGCTTTGTGGGCTGATGTGGCATAGGTGTTGTGGGCTGAGTTGGTGTAGGCTTTGGAAGGTCACTATGTGTAGTAGAAACTGTATGTTTGCTTATTGGAAGATGGACTCTGTATGTCTTCCTCATCTCTTCAGCATGCTTTCCAACCCGACCAGTGAATGGATGCCTTTTACGACCATATTTCCTTGTGCTTAAGGAAAGGATTTTCTGTTTTTTTATCTTAGGACATGTTTCATTATTTCTAGTTGGTGATGGCTTTTTTGGGGGTTTCTTTGGTGATGGGTTTTTCAGATGAACACCATTTTCAGCTTTAGGAGCTGTATTCTGGGCCTTCTTGAGAATGTTGTGAAGATCTTTGGCCAGAGAGCTCAAGTGTTGTTCATCTTGAATTAAAAATGTTAAACTATTCAATTCCTTTAATGTGTTACGGCACTGAAGACGCAGTGAATTCTTCTTACTCTTTCTTTTTGGGGGAAGCTGTTTTAATACAACAGTGTCAACTTCAGCTGTTTCCATGTCAGACTCTTCTGTGTTATTACCACTCATCTCAACTGTTGTCTTGTGGTTTTCCTCACTTGTCTGTGGACATATTATGTCTTCATCTAAGCAAAACAATGGATTACCTGTATATAGGATACTTAACCTTTCCCATCCCCATTCAGGGAAAGATTTCATACATACACAGAAATGCTTGCATGGCAACCTGTAATGTCTCCAGTCATGACAAGTGCACTGGGGAAGCCTTTTTTTGTCACCATAGCTGACCTGATGGGTTGACTGTGTTGTTTTCACAGTAAATACTCCTGGGGACACCATTTTTACATTTTGGCTGGTCAGGCTTGTGTCCCAACGTTCCATAATATGGTATATCATTTTGGTTGGTCTGTTATGGAGAAAAGAGGGCAAATTGTCGCTGTAAGCTCTGTATCCTTCATGGCATCTTGCATTGAGTTCAATGTACCTAGTAAGGCAATTAAAAAAAATCAATTATCGCTTCATCATTTATAATATTATTCATTCATAATTACTATAATGTCATCCAAACAGAATACTTGTAACAGCAGCAGGGTTGTTCTAAACAGGTGATTTTGCTCGGAAAGGAAATTGTTTGAAAATATTAATAATCATCAGTTATAATAAAACTGACAAAAAAAAAAAAAAAAAAAAAAAAAACAACAACAACAAAAAAAAAACAATTATGGCAATTTTTTCTTTACTGATAATAGCAGCATTATAATAATGATGATGATAGTAATAATGGTAATCATAATTAATGTATGTTCTTAGTGATGCATCTAAACATCAAGCTGCCTTTCCTGATGCAATTCTTTGACTTTTAAATAACATGAAAGTACTTACTTTCGGTAGAGATCTGGCAAGAAATCAGTTATCAGTACTGTAAGCATTTCACTCAAGGAACAACCTTTGTAACCCATATGATATTCATACTTTAGTGATTCGTTGAGACGCTCAATGCCATTGTTTGTGTTAACAGCACAAATGAAATCCTCTGCTCTGTAAGCACAGCACCATCTCTGACAAAACAAATCAACATGTACATTTTGAAATTGAATGTTTTAGCAAATGTGTCATTATAATGATAATTGCAGTAATTCATATAGTTGCTGCTGTAGGTTATTGATGCGTGTATACCTTTATGTGAGGAAACCATGTTTTATCAAACCAATGTCGTAACTTTTCATTGTTGATCCAAAATTGGCTTTGCTTTAATGAGTTGATTGCTACTAGTGAATCGGCTACTGTCTGTGCTTGTGCAATGTTGCGTAGTAGAGTTAGCACTGCATCTTGATCCCTTGCAACACCATTATCAATTTTTGATGTCCACTCATGCCAAGATTTTTCTCTATGGAAATCGCAAAGAAGTACCACAGCACCTAAAATGTTGATTTATAATGCATAAAATTTAAAGTCTGATTATTTGTAAACATTTTCACTTTTTAAAATCCTGTGATCTGTACTGTCAGATTGTTCACCTAAATTGGTTTAATTGTTCTGTTTAGTCATTTTTTGTCTCTGGTAACAGTTTTCAATAATTTCTTTAATAAATGTTGTTGTTTTCCAAAATTGCAATGTCACTTCAATGAAAATACTATTGTTTTCAATATTACTTATTCAATATTCATTTTTGTTCTTGCAGACTGTATGCCAAAGCCATTTACCTGTAAATACTCTTGCAATGGCCTGGATTTCTTCCTCAACAAAATCCACCATGAAATAAGCAGGTGTCCATGATGGTGCCCAATTCTTGAAAACTTCTAGTGCTTCTGTAATACTAGCTATGTTCTCATATTGAACAATGAATGACCCAACCACTTGAAAACGGACATTTGTACGGACACAGAGGAAGAATAAAGGGAGGGCATACTTTGTGGTCCGGTATGTGGCATCCAGCAGACACATCTGGTTTCCATATTTCTTTAGTAGTTGCCTTTGCTCCTCAGTCTGGTGACAGAAAAGAAGTGTTTGGGATTGGGGCTCACTAGAACTTTGTTGGGGATCAGGAACCTCATCTGGAACATCAGCTTGATCATTGTCTTGGTCATCATTTTGAGTGGTTGTAGTGCAACTGGCACCATGAGGTCTAAATAGAAAGGAGTCCCTTGGGTGGTCTTTCTGCCACTGCTTGATCAAGATGTCCAGATTTGACTGGTCAAGTGTGGAAAATCTCTGGAGTACTTTTGCTCTATACATATGGTTGTATATATCCTTCCTGGTTGGAAAGAAGCGTCTTCTTGTCTTCTCTGGGGGCTGGCATCCAGCAAATAGATCTTTCATAACAAAATTATTAAGATGCCTCCTCATTTCACTAACTTTACGGACTCCTTGCTGTGTTAACTCTGTGATTTTTTTAATTATATCAGGATCAAGGGGCTCTCTTATACCAGCAACCTAAATAAAACAGCTACAATAAGTTGACTGATAATGTCAATAGTTTATTGATTTGGATTACTAACATTGTTGATACATTATGTGTGCATTGTGACACATTTACTTTGATATTGAAAAAGAAAAGATTATGGAAACTAAATACCTTTCCAGTAAGGTGGTTTTTATGCTCTGATTTGTTTGGCAATCTTATGATGTACTTCATTTCTGCTTTGAGACTGCACAAGTTGCTGTGTAGCTGTTTTGAACCTTTGGCCCTCAAAAATGGTGTATACCTTTCAATCTAAAAATCAAACAGTGAAATGTTAAGGCAATAAGTCTGGCATACACACATGTGAATTGTATTGTCAAGTTTATCCCAATATTGTTATCAGAGAGGCTATGTGATCGTTGCAGTTTGGTGTAAGTTTGTGCATGGACAACAACATTTATGTTTTTTGCCACTGACCTTGTAAAAAATTTATCAGACAGTTTATTTTTTAATGAAATAGACTGGTTTCCAGACAAATATGACATGTGCTTTATCATACTAGATAATAGCCAGGGAGTTATAAGATAATTCATTCGCTGAATTTAAATTTATTTGGCCTCTTGGATCACTAAACCATTGTGGCAGTTAATACCAATTAATACTGTTATTGTTTAGTTTGTACTGTTAAAAACTACTTCCCAAGTCTTCCTCCCTTCTCAATTACCTTACAATCAGGGAACCTTGCAATTTGTTGTACAATAATAGTGGCTGGGCAATCCTTTTTTTTGGTAGTTTGTACTGCATGTCTTTTTCTGCTGTTATTAAAGTAAGAGTGATCTCCTTCCTATAATATTGATAATGTAGAGCAAAATTAATACATAGTAATGAAGAATGCGGAAGGTGCTGTTGTTTCGCCTTTTTATTAACTTTTTTATCAGTGATGTGGAATTGATTTCTGTATCAGGGGGCTACCTCTAATGCAGAGTAGGGGATTCTATGGTAAATAAAAGCATGACATATTAGATGACAAAAAATGATATACAAAATCAACAAAAAATAATGAAGATAAACAATAGAAATAATTAAAACGTAACAACAGTGATTGTATACATTTACAATTTCTTTCACAAAAATAAATCCATAAAGATAAAAAATAATGCTTATAAATACAATATAAACATGAATTAAAATATGAAGTAACAAATGTACACTGAGACCCTCCCTTAAAGCCAAAGATAAAAAAAATCTGACCTAGTTGAAGCAGTGATTGATGTTATATTGAAAATTTTATAAGTTAAATTCTGCATATGCTCCTACAAAAACTATGTATACCTTAGTCTACAAATATTAACAAAAAATGAAACTAAATAGAAATAAATATATAGTAAACAAATTAATGAAATATAAATAAAATATATGTATATGTAAATAAATGACTATGACATCACTATACATACTGTTCATTGACCAGGGGCCGCGCGAGAGGGGGGGGGGGTGCTGAGGGGCTATACTCACCCCCCCCCCCAATAATTCTTCCGACATTTCATAAAATATCATTGTAACCATGAGAAATACCTTTTCTCATAGTGAAATTATTAAAAATGTAAATATTTGATACTTTTTGCGTCCTCAATGCTTCTCAGAACGCCGAAAATCTCAATTCCGTGAGAGTTGTATTTTCAAACTTTTCTGCGGTAGATATAACTTCCGGCTTTGGCTATCGTGCGCCCCCACCAATCCAAAATACGTGGCGCGGCCCCTGTCATTCTGCCTGTTTGCATCAGTGGACCCGTTATGTTAATGAATAATTCTATATAAATATATGTAAACGGGTTGATTTTTTTCACACATTTACCTGTTGGTTATTCAACATTTGTTGATAAGTGAGCTTTTTCTTGGCGCTTTTATCTTTCCCTTGGTGACACCAGAACACCTTCTCACCAATGTAGATAAATGGTGTACCATCAAAATTCATCTTTATATTGTCCCTTTCCCAAAAAACCTTGATTTTTTTATTTTCAATTTCTAAACAAACAAAGACAATAAAATTGTGATTTTGCGACTTAGACGTCGAAATCAAGTAGATATCGCAGAGTAGAATGATAAATTATATATTTCTAATAAATCAAGAAAAATCTCCAATGTTTCATAACAAAACTTACCATTTGACTCAAATGTTTTGTCTTTCTTATAAACTATAAATTTGCTGCATGTATCAATTTCATATTTTTTGATAACTGTATTGACTTCTTCCACAGTTTGTACAGTTTCAAGCTCGCCGGGATTCGGAATGGACGACTCCATGACTTATTCGTGTTGAACTCAAATTTCCCGCGAAAAGAATAATATAATTCCGAAACTCGAATGATTGCCCGATTAAAAGCCGAATGAGCGATCGCGAAGTTTTGACGAAGTTCTTCGAATGGATCCCAGTCTCCTCTCGAAAAATCAAATTTTGAAGTATACGATTAAGCCACAACCCATTTTTTACCTCGTGCCGCGGCCATAGGCCTGGGCACGAGTAAAAAAGGCTCACAAACAACTGTTTCTAATTACCGACCTATCTCTCTTTTATCTGTATTTAGTAGAATCTTAGAGAGACTGATGTACAACAGATTAAACAGTCATTTATTGAAGCATAATATCCTGTCTAATTCACAGTTTGGTTTTCGAAGTAGACATTCAACATTACATGCAATTCTATCAATCAAGGACAAAATTCAAACTGCCATTGACAGAGGGCTTTATTCTTGTGGAATATTTTTGGATTTACAAAAAGCTTTTGATACTGTTGATCACAAAATTCTATTACAAAAGCTACAGCACTATGGAATAAAACTGATGTATCTATTCTATGGTGTATATCGTACTTAACAAATAGGAAACAATTTGTTTCATTTGGTAACTCTAAATCAAATATAATGCCTATATCATGTGGAATTCCTCAGGGCTCGGTACTGGGAACTCTGCTGTTTCTAATATATATTAATGACTTCCAAAGGTCTTCTGAAGCCTTCGAATTCAATCTCTTTGCTGATGACTCAAATTTGTTTTATTCACACAAAAAGCTGGATGCTCTTGAGGCATTTGTAAATGAACAATTGACTCAAGTTCATCTATGGCTTTCCACTAATAAGCTATCTCTAATTTTATAATATTTCATCCAGCACAAAAAAAGCTAAACTACTCCCCTAAAATCAAAATAAATGATAAAGTTCTAAAAAAAGAGAATCATTTAAAATACTTAGGAATAGTAATTGATACTAATTTATCATGGAAACCTCATGTAAACCATACTTGTAGTAAACTTAAACGTAGTGTAGGAGTAATTTCAAAGGCCAGACATTATGTCAACATCGATATTCTTATTAATCTATACTATTCATTGATTCTTCCGTATTTAACATACGGCATTCCTGCATGGGGTCACACCTATGCAACAACTCTAAAACCTCTTTTTATTTTACAAAAGAAATGTGTACGCTTAATGACTTTTGCGGACTATAATACTACTTCTAACCCAATTTTTTATAAGTTAAAAGTAGTTAAGCTACCTGACCTTGTTACTTTACAAACTGCTTTACTTATGTATGAATTCCACACTAAAAATCTACCGGTTGCTTTGCAATCATTTTTGTGCCTACTGGCTAGAAGCTGTAGGCACTATTGTCGTCGGTCTTTATGCAAATTGTAAGTAACTTGACGTCACAATGGAGGAAACACGATACTATATTATGGCGAAGTTTAGCCCATGGCGATAATATTTACTTAAAGTCTTAAAATCGAATCATGGCAAAAGCAAAAGCAAAAGCAAAAGTAGAAAGAAGATAAACAAATTTTCAACAATGGTTTGGATTCTTTGGACGTCGAATTCCAAGGTACATTTGCGATGTAAGATTTCTACATTTCATTGTAAAACCGAAACGCATAGTTGTCTTATTCCAATCACGGTCTTTATTCTTCGACAATTCATTTGTAAAGAAATGTATGCAATAAAATGTGACTTCTTTCGAAAAAGTATAAATAAAATAAAATAAAAAAAACTCTTGTATATGTTTGACGTAGACGTTAGAGAGATTTTTTTTTTCGAGCGATTTTCCGAGGTCCGGCTTGATCTTCAATTCAATTGCGTTTCTACAGTCAGTTCTACGTTGACTACCACGTACAAGTTTTACTTGAATATATTTTTGACTTAATATCTCCTCCATATGGCTTCTAAAGTGAAAGTTTGCAAACTAAAGAGAAGAGTTTTCTTTCTGAGCGATTTAACCTAGGCCAAGCCGCGAACTCGTGAAGATTTCAGACACAACATTAGCCGGCAAAAAGGCTAAATTAGCATTAAATCAACAAACATCACACGTATTCAAATAAGCAAAAGAACAAAGATTGATTTGAATTTTTTTAATTGATAAAAAGTCTTCAAAATTATCGATTTTGAGAAGCTAGAAAACCTACAATATTCTAATCGAATTTCGAACAAGTTTCATAGAGCCACAGGAAACCCAATCAAAGCGGCAGAGGAAGACCAATTAACAAATCTCCTCAAAATCTGCATCCGCCGCGCGAAACTTCATTTCACTCGTCAGCAATAGTGCTACAATGTATAAAATGCTAAGAGTTATAGTAGAATAAATATTCTAACAAATGATCCGCTACTAGCGTACATGGGAGTAACTACATGCTCTCTTTGAGCGACTTCAAACATAAATAACACAAGACCGTTTGTTCAAGAATTTTCCCACTCTGCAGCTATTTACAAAATTCCAGTAGGCACATGCGCTTTATAAGCGCCTTTAATTTACTCCAGTAAATGAGCGACATGCCTATCACACAAGATTGGCATCTCGCTCATCTCTTTCTTTACCAAAAGTCAAAACCAACTACGGAAAATTTAATATTAAATATCCAGGACCAGTTATATGGAATAAAATAGAAGAAGAATCTATAAAAGATCAAAAAAGAAATATCTTTAGAGAAAAAATGAAACAAACAATAATTGATACTTATGTCACTTAAAAGTCGTCTTTTTCTTCTTAACTTTTTTTTTCTACTTTTTTTTTTCTCCAAAAAATCAGTTTCCCCTTTTATGCTTATTTAGTACACACATCCGTAAATTTATCATTTTAAAGCTGGCTATCCACCTAAGTTAACTTACATAGTTATTGTGGATAACCTGTACTGAAAATATGTTTTAAATTACATTACTTATAAAAAATCTTGTAATTCACAGTACTAAATAAAGTCTAAGTCACGATCTTTTCAAAAGCACGAAAATCGCAAAATTGAGTACTCGCAACTTATTCCATGGGCATATCCAAGGGAGGGGTGCAGGGGGTGCGAACAATCAGGTAGCTTTCCAATCAGTATGGTTTGCGGCCCCAGCCTGACCAGTTATTTTTTGGTATTGAAAAATCGGAAATAAAACCACCAAATTTATAGAATTATGTGTCAAAAAATTTGAAAGACTTTTTGTTGTATATAAAATCCACACCAATTTCTTCAAGCGCCGCTATTGCTAGATATGTTGGCTATCACGTGCTACTTCGGCTCCAGAAAACATCAGAGAGAAAAGATCGACTAAAATCCACTTTCTTTCAAGAGTTTCAATACAAAAGTTATTGAATTTGTCAACATTATTTATATCATGGTAACATCTCAACTTCAAAAAAAAAATCCATCAATTTGTTGCTATCAATTTTATCAAGCATATTAAAAAAATCAACTTATTTTACTCACATTGAATCAATTTTGAAAAACAAAAAAGGCTCGTTTTTTTCAGATTGCAATAAAAAGGCACAAATAGAAAAAAACTTGATTTGTTACGAAAAAAAAGTTTTTTCATTCATTGGACGAAAATTTGTACCACGATAAAAGTCGAGTTTTTTCATTATTTCTCCCTTCAAATTTGTATCTCATTTCTCGAATTTCAAAAAAACTCGTTTAATTCCCAGTTTCCTCTTTTGAAAATCATTGAAAATGTGAATGGCGGAATGGTACACGCATTTCTCTCGAGTAGAGAGGCATCTGAATATTTCTCCAAGAGAAATGAGAACGTATTAATGCGTGTACCATTCCGCCATTCACATTTTCAATGATTTTCAAAAGAGGAAACTGAGAATAAAACGAGTTTTTTAGAAATTCGAGATATGAGATACAAACTTGAAGGGAGAAATAATGAAAAAACTCGACTTTTATCATGGTACGAATTTTCGATCAAAGAATGAAAAAGATCAACTTTTTTTTCGTAAAAAGTCAACTTTTTTCTATTTGTATCTTTTCATTGCGATCTGAAAAAAACGAACCTTTTTTGTTTTTCAAAACTGATTCAATGTGAGTAAAATAAGTTGATTTTTTTAATATTCTTGATAAAATTGATAGCAACAAATGGATGGATTTTTTTTGAAGTTGAGATGTTACCATGATATAAATAATGTTGAAAAATTCAATAACTTTTGTATTGAAACTCTTGAATGAAAGTGGATTTTAGTCGATCTTTTCTCTCTGATCTTTTTTGGAGCCGAAGTAGCACGTGATAGCCAACATATGTAGCAATAGCGGCGCTTGAAGAAATTGGTGTGGATTTTATATCAAATTTCCTTAAAACTGATACAACGAAAAGTCTTTCAAATTTTTTGACGCATAATTCTATAAATTTAGTGGTTTTATTTCCGATTTTTGAATATCAAAAAATAACTGATCAGGCTGGGGCCGCAAACCATACTGATTGGAAAGCTACCTGATTGTTCGCGCCCCCTGTACCCCTCACTTGGATCTGCCCACGGAATAAGTTGCGAGTACTAAATTTTGCGATTTTCGTGATTTTGAAAAAAATCGTGAAATTTAGTACTCTCAAAGTCATTATTTTCCAGAAATAAACTCGTGAAAATTAATACTATTGATTCGGGAAATGTGTATTAGCCCAATTTATGCGCCTTGTACAAATTTTTTTTAAATCTAAAAAAGTCTGGTTTTGAAATATGTTTATATTTTCCAAATAATATTCTTGGCGAATTTGCGTTTATTCGATACTGATAATTTCCTACGTACTAAGAAACAATTGGTTTAGTATAGCATCAATAGCTGTTCTTTAGCTAGCTTGTTTATGTGAATATATTATTAATTATTTGTTGATTTGGAAGGTTTTTAGTTATGTTGAGTTCATTGTCGCGACTGCTCTTGAATCAGATCGGCCGAGGTGCTCTCGAGTTTCTAGAATGCTGTCGTGACCTGTTTCACTCACCCCTCCCACATCGTATTTATTTTAGATTGCGAAATACAATTTATCTGCACGGAATTTCGAAATAAACGTAAAAAAATCATTTTTATTGTAACTCAAAACTGGCAGAGGAAAATGAAAATACTTGATATTTTGTCAGCCAAGTATCGTAAAAGTAGTTGAAACTTTTATTGTTTTCCATCTCAACTACGGATATTAGAAAAAGGTGGACTTTTTTCTGGATGTTTTTTCATTTACAATCGGAACACAAAACATAAAAAACAAAGGGTTTTTTCGATGTTCAACCGTAACAAATAATGAAAAATACTTGCGATTTTTTTTTGTAAAATGTCGACTTTTTCCAGGTTATTTCACAAAGACTGGTTTCAAGGATGAGGCTGTTTTTTTGAGTTTTTAAATGCTACAATCACTGAAAATGTGAATGGCGGAATGGTACACGCATTGAGAGAGCAATCAACGTCAAAGTTTTCCACGTTGGTAGCAAAGTTTAAGAATCTGGGAAGTTTCATACTCTGGATATCTTTGATATATTGTTCTTTCTAGCGATTTTATTGGTCGACCCTTCCTTTTTCTTTTCACATCTACAAAGGTTAGCTTTTTGATATATCTTTTATTGGATGAACGTACTATGTGCCCAAACCATCTCAGTTGTTGGTTTTCCACGAATTCCTTGAGGGGTGTTGCACCACTCTTCATTTGATAATATATATGCCATGTCATATCTGTCATCATCATCTATATCACCATTACCATCCTCGTCATCATCAACATCACTGCCATCAGCATCATCATTTATTAGAGTTAGCTTTCTTTTCTGTCCACCTTTGACGAGATCACGCAATTTTTTGTTATAAGTAGAGCGTACTGGGTTTAACGATGATTCTGTAAGAGACCAGGTCTGGCAAGAATAGACAAGTTTGCTTCTGAAGAGTGAGTCAAAGATCTTTCTCCTGGTGTTAAGTGCGACAGAGTGGTTCTTGAAAAGGATTTCGTGTTGATAGAAGCTGTTAATCGCAGAGAATTTTCTAGTCTGAAGTTCACATGAGGGAGTATAATGCTCGTTGTGAGTAAATTTCTGTCCAAGATACGTGAAAGTATTGACATTTCTAAGCTGATGGTTTTCAATTTCACAGATAGACTTTGGATAGGTGTTGTCATCGTAACCATCCGGCATTATCATAGTATTGGTTTTATCCAGTGACATCTGAAGGCCATATCTTTTAAAAAGCCTGTGCATGATCTCGATGGCACGTTGTAGTTTCTCAGCTGAGTTTGTCAGTATGGCCAGGTCATCAGCATATCCAAACCAAAGCAAGGATAATATTCCGGAACTTCTCTCTTCTGTACGCTGTACACGGTCAGTTGCTTCATTTGGTATTCTGTATTGTAATTCAATGTGAATGTTTTGTTGTAGACATTCATGTTCAAAAATGCGCAGTATAAAGTCCAAGTACAGATTGAAACAGTAAGGACTTTCACATCCACCTTGTCTTACTCCACTCGTTGTTCTAAAAGCCTCTCCCATTTCCTCATCAGTCATAACAGCATAAGTTTCCAAATAGATGGACCGTAATAGACGTAGTAATACAGCTAAGTTCTTGTCATCCTTCACATTACGTTTGTACATACTGGTAAACATCCATTCTCGCGGTATCCAATCAAAGGCAGCTTTCAAGTCAATGAATCCAACGTATAAATCTTCTTTTCTTTCGTGGAATATCTGTTGGACACGTCTAAGACAGTATATGGCATCTTGACATCCCCTATTGGAGCGAAAGCCGAACTGGCCTTCCAGTAGATTATTTTCATACCATTGTTGTAATCGACCCAGTATTATCACACAAAATATCTTAAGTTGTGTAGAGCTGATAGATAGGCCTCTGTAGTTGTTTGGGTCGTTTGTCTTTCCCTTGTTCTTGTACAACGTTTTCAGCCTGCAGTATTTCCAGTTAGTTGGTATGTCATTCTGTTGCCATATGTCAGCATAGAGAACAGTTAGTGCTCTTAGGCAATCAGGATCAGATACAAGGGCTTGTAAAAGTTCAGCTGGTGTATCAGTGGTTGCCTTTTGATGCTTAAGTTTGTTTATTGCAGAGAGAATTTCAAGTTCATCTGGGGGTTCGCTGTTAATATCATCATCAGTTGGTACATCATGAAATGAGTCATGAAGGTAAGTAGGAAGCTCGATCAACTCTTGTGGTGTGTTGTTGTTTGAAAGTTCTTTGTTGAAATGTTCTTTAAAGTGTTCTTTGAGGGTGGTACATGAAGATGGTAAGAGTGCTTTATTATTGAAGGCGCCGTGATGTTTAGCGTTTCTGAAAAGCTTCTCTAGGTTCCTTGATGCTGCTGCTTCATTGGTGTCGGCTTTTTCTTTGTAGAAGTTTCTCTTCAGTACATCTGCTCTTTTCTTGATTTGTCTTGATAGAAGTCTGTACTGCACCTTATCAGTTGGATACGATAATTTATTGCGTTCTGATTTCAGCACGCTTAATTCCTCGTCATTTCGCCATGGTAGATTTACATATCCATTTTTCATGTTCTTTTTAGGTAATACTTTCTCAGCTGTGACTGTAAGTTCGTCTGTTAATACAGTTACGCGGGTGTTAACATCAGGATGGTCTTCAGTTAACTGCTTTATTTTGATGATGTTGTCAGTAAATTTCTTTTGCATGGCTAGGTCTTTTAGACTGTTATAATCTGTTTTTGGTCTTTTCCGGTTGTGTTTTGTTTTTTGTCGATCTTGTTTACGAAGTGGAATAGCCCATCGTTGGATAAGACATCTGTGGTCACTATTCAGAGTGGTATCAGACAAGTAGCTGTTCTTTACTCTACAATCATGACAATAGGAGGCCAGTGTTTGAGTAGCCAAAGCATAGTCAAGGGTCTTGGTGGTATGACCGTCATTACTGTGAAATGTTATTAAGTGAGGTTGTTTGTGTTTGAAGTAGGTATTGAGCATACCCAGTGAATTCTTTACACAGAAACCAGTCAATGCTTCACCATTCTCATTGCACTCGAAGCTGGTACTGTAGTTCTTATTTCGACCATATTGGGTAGGTTGAAGATGTTTTACAAGAGTGGTAGTTGCATTGAAATCACCCAGAAAAAGTTGTTCGACATTACCAGAAGCCAGATCTACCTCCTTTTGTAGCTGTTTCCAGAACTCAGCTCTTTGGGTGTCATTTCCAGGTGTTGTAGGGCAGTTTGTAGGAGCATATAGACAGTAAACTCGAATATTCAAACCTACATACTTTATGTCAATCCACATCATACGAGGGCTGATTTGGGAGATTTGTAAGATTTTCTGCTTAGGATCACGTTTTACAGCGAGTGCAACTCCATGTAGTCGTTTTCTATCATGTCCACTCCAATATATATCCCATGTAATTCCGCTTTGTGTTGTTATCATACGGCTATCTTTTCCTGTTCTTCTAAATTCAGTTAATGCTAGAAGACTGATGTTCTTTTTCGATGCAAGTTCTAATAAGCTATCCAGTCGATCTTCGAACTTATCTGAGCAGGATTGAACGTTCAATGTCATCGATCGCCAGTGTGCAAACTTTTTGCTTCTAGTAGAAGTGTCAGTCGTGTTAGTAGTTGACTTAGACTTTGTAGTTGAATCTGTTATTCTGTGTTGGTTGGTTTCAGGGGGCTGAATAAAGGCGTCTTCCCTGATTGTAGTTGTGTTTTTACAATATTTTTGAGAAGAAGAATGATTATCTGCGTGAGAATAGTCGTTAGTCAATGGAACCTGAATTATATTGTTGTTGTTCACAGTTCTTGATTTCGCATAATTATGAAGTGAACGATGCGTAACAATCGTTTCAATTTTGTTCCTTCGATGAAATTCCCTTTCCTTAACTTTCTTTCCAGATCTTTTACCTCGAAAACCATTGAAACTGTTGTACTGAGCATTATCTGTACGGTAGTTGGAATAACCATATCCATATTCATCGTTATAAGTTGTTGTTGCTTCATGAAAGTTGTAGCAGTTTGTGAAGTCTGGCATGATGTATTATTTCATACGATTCCAATGAATTTAGACTTTCTCGTAGAAGATAAATGAATCAAGTCCAGTTAGTCGATAAAGTAATTCAAAAACTAAAACTTTTGGTAATCGAAATAAAATTATGTACACTTAAAAGTGTTTCAAAAACTAAAAAATTATGAGAGCATAAAAGAACGTCCGACTTCGTCACGGTGGGCGCTTACATATCCGCAGGCTTGTGGTTAGTCAATAGCAATGATTTTGAAAGACTTTTCATTGTATCAGTTTTAAGGAAATTTGATATAAAATCCACACCAATTTCTTCAAGCGCCGCTATTGCTACATATGTTGGCTATCACGTGCTACTTCGGCTCCAAAAAAGATCAGAGAGAAAAGATCGACTAAAATCCACTTTCATTCAAGAGTTTCAATACAAAAGTTATTGAATTTTTCAACATTATTTAAATCATGGTAACATCTCAACTTCAAAAAAAATCCATCAATTTGTTGCTATCAATTTTATCAAGCATATTAAAAAAGGTTCGTTTTTTTCAGATTGCAATAAAAAGGCACAAATAGAAAAAAACTTGATTTGTTACGAAAAAAAAGTTGATCTTTTTCATTCATTGGTCAAAAATTTGTACCATGATAAAAGCCGAGTTTTTTCATTATTTCTCCCTTCAAGTTTGTATCTCATATCTCGAATTTCTAAAAAACTCGTTTAATTCCCAGTTTCCTCTTTTAAAAATCATTGAAAATGTGAATGGCGGAATGGTACACGCATTGATTTTGTTTTGTAAAATGTCGACTTTTTCCAGGTTATTTCACAAAGACTGGTTTCAAGGATGAGGCTGTTTTTTGAGTTTTTAAATGCTACAATCACTGAAAATGTGAATGGCGGAATGGTACACGCATTCAAAATGCTAAATATAACTTATTCATTGCAATGTTATATGGCCTATCATGAGAAATCTGACCGGAGACCCTAAAAAGTCCGTTGAGCTCCCCTACCCACTTTTCAAAAGAGTTCTCGCAGAATTTCTTACCTCGGTAAATTAAGATTTTCAACGCATGTTTTATGTTGGCTGGTCCTACTGTGCTGGGTCGATATATGTTTAATAACGATCATCTATAATATTTGTAGGTGATTCCCAGTTCTAGTGCGAAAGTGACTGTTGAAGCCTATGCCTCTGTTTGGGTTGCCCGAGGTGGTGTTTATGTTAACGGAACCTTAGTTCGCGCAACTCTTCCATTCTTGATCTCGTATAACAGAGCAGCTAATCAGACAGAAGACTGGTGTCTTACTAACGGTTTGGAGCTGACTGCTCTTGAAGTCGAAGCAGGTAACGTTGATATTGATGACTTTGATGATAGAGTCGTTTTCGTTATGAGTGGGAAACTACTGTATCGTACGTAGCCGTAGTTTCTAAGAACCTTGAAACATTCGAATTTTTTGTGGTGTCGTAGCGATACCGTTACCGTACCGTTCCCACTCATTCGAAAACGATAGTAATGATGATTAGAATGATGATGGTGATAACATAATGCTTTTTCCCCATTAATATACATTAAAGCAAACACAAGTTAGTACGTGTGCTACGATTGGCTTTTTTTAACATTTCATGATGGAACACGCTGTCGTCAATATGTTGTTCAAACATAAATTAATACATATTCGATAATAAGGGCGCTCTCATTGTTCCGTTCTTCAAGCGCAAGAATAAAATCGATCCATCGATTGATTGTTTGATTATCTTATGATAATATTGATAATAACTTATATAGACTTAGACTCTTCCTCAGTCTCTCGCTCCGTCGCTACGCTCTCCGCATAGAGACTGTCAACCTCGTCCCCAGGGCCACTCTGTTCGCTCTTTTTTATTATAGGTCCAACAAATGTTGGACCCGGGATGCTTTGCGAAACATAAATAACAAGTTTGAACAAGAACACATAGAACAACAACACAGACCGAGGCAGGGTCCCACGGCCAACTGTACACGCCGCCAAAGTCAAAATTACTTTGATTTAGTAATTTCTGAGGTTCGAATTACGATTCGATCAACACACTTCACGAAATATTAAGCTCCGATTTGTATAGGCATTTTATTCACAATCAATAGTTCAATAAAGATAGTTTTCGATAGGTTTTACCTACGTGTTTTACAAGTGATCGGTTGCTGTAAGCAAATTTTGGAGCTCTAAAAGTCGAAGAAATAGACCTCACAGGGCAAAAACTACTTCCTGAGAATCTCAACAAATACCATGCGTGTTCATTTGTAAGCCAAGAAGCCGAAGTTTGAAAAATGAACCAAAAAATGACCGTTATACTGCCAGCGACGATCGTTGAATTCCACTGCTCAACGTTGTCATTGTTTATAAATTTTGTGATTTGCATACGACCAATAGGAATTCAGCTACGAATCAGCCGGATTCTAACGGTCAATCAAAGACTCGCTACTAGTCTGGTGTAACAGTCTCTATGCGGAGAGCGTAGCGACGGAGCGAGAGACTGAGGAAGAGTCTAATATAGACTTAGCCTCCTCCGCAGGCAACCCTGTTTCAGCCCTTATTCCTTGTTCAGGATTCCTTTGGAGCTCTCTCGACTGGGAACCCTGGCGCCCAAGGAAAAAATAGAAGAAGTCCAACCTCGTCCCCAGGGCCACTCTGTTCGCTCTTTTTTCAAAATGGCGGTCGCTCACACATTGACCCTGGTACCGGCTGGTTTGACACGTGACTGTCGGCCATATTGATTTTATTGGTCACGTGATCAAAATCTCCAAAAATCTTGGAGATTTTGATCACGTGTCAAACCAGCCGGTGCCAGGGTCAATGTGTGAGCGACCGCCATTTTGAAAAAAGAGCGAACAGAGTGGCCCTGGGGACGAGGTTGGAAGAAGTCAGGGTCTCTTTCCCTTTTCTCTTTCTCGACGTGACGTAGTCCCATAATCCCTAACGGTCAATTGCAAAACAGGAAGCCCATCCCAAAAACTAAAAAGGAAAACGTTAAAAAGAAACGTCTGACGAGGAGGCTAATATAGACTATAAGTATCAACAGTTTTACTATCAATTCTATTATATGGCACTACAGGTTTGTTCTACCAGTGGAAAAACTGTTCCAAGTCATGGTATGGATGGTTGCCTGTCGTCAGCTGCGATTGGGGGCCAAGAAACATAGTGTCACAATTTGGAAAGTCGAGTGCCATTAAGAAACATTACAACCTACTCGAACAGTGCTTTTAGCATCAACGAACTGCGCAAAGATGCCGGATCATTACAACGTCGATTTTTATCATCACTGAGTTACGATATTTTTTAGGGTTGTTTTAGCTCCAGAGGTTTTCTTTCTCGCACATATCTTTTTTAAAAGCTTCTCGGGGATCAGGATACATTATCCAGTCACGTAGTATTTCCAAGAATTTTGCAGATAGAAATAATTAGGTATAGTCAGTATAGTCAAGACTAAAAATCACTGTGGGTGAAGCCATATATAGAATGCCGATAGCAGCCGTTTGGCCAGGATTGAGGACCACGGTCCAATTTTGTAGTGTGAGGAAGCTACATTTTGCTGTAAAACCAAGTTATTATTCACAAGTATTCAATTGTTATTAATTACTATTCTTACCAGAAAATATATTCAGGTTTCCAGGTCAACAACACTAAAAGCAATCTAACAGTTGTTTGAGCAGGGAAACGCCTCATGTTTAATCGTCACCTCTACTAAAACGTGTTCATAGCAGTGAACTTTGACCAGAACAACTAACTAAACCAGTTTTACTGACTTGCGTACTAAAGAATATTTGGCACTACTTGCATCTATAATAGGTTCTTTGTTCCACTTTTCCTGCCAACGTTTTTAGGCAACTTTAGTGATGAATTACGTTAGTAGTTTCAAACTAAGACTTAGGAAAATTATCAAGGGTCATAAGGAAAAATTACGCACTTGCAACTACCGTCGACCGTTGCGCAAGTTGCTTGTTCACTAAAAAGATATTAGGCATAAAGCTTAAAATTGAGGTGTACTTGTGACGTAAGCATTTGAGTGATTTTCCTGGCCAAACTGCTCATCTACTGTAAAACCGGTTTATACTAGTTTATGCTTAGAATTTCATATAAATAGAGGTAGCTTGTAAGTAGAATTCAGATCAGATCTTGGTTTACTCTGAGAATAAACGATCCTGTACGCTCTACCAAGTCTTGACTAGTCATCCCACATTTTGGTGCAGAACCCGGTTTTCAGGTATGACTTTATGTTACTGTGTTTGTTGAAGTACTACGCGGCGCTCTGACCTCATTACTTGCTATTCTATGTTATTTATTGTCTTTATGTATTAAAACTTATTTTCATCGTGAATCTGCGATCGGGAACAACGCTTGTTAGCTCTAAAACCTGTAAAAACTCTTGTCATCGACACAAAACCAACACAATGTCTGAATTGGCCGAAACTATCTCAGAAAATAACCGCGCCCTTGTTCAAACATTTCAACAATCTTTTGATAAGCTTTTGGCTGCCTTTTCGGAACAAAGTAAGAAAACTCACGAGGATCTCTTAACAGTTAATACTAATATGAAATCGAATTCGAGTGGTAGACCATCATTGGGAAACGCGCCTACATTTTCAGGGAGGGATAACGATGCCCTTGAATTTTTTGAACAATTTTGTTATTTTGCTGATTTTCACAATTGGGAAGACAAGCAACGATTGTCCGCTTTTGCTTTAAGTTTAACCGGTTCAGCTAGAACATGGTTTTTCACTTTAGATAAGAAGTATTCCAATTTTCGAGAACTAGCAGATTTATTTAAGGAACGTTTTATTTCTAAATCAGATGATTGGATTTTAAGACAAGAATTAAATTCTAGGAAACAACTAGTCCATGAAAGTATTGCTGAATATAGTTCGGATATACTTAAGCGCTGTCAACGCCTTAATATTCCTAAACAAGAGCAACTACATTTCTTTGTTCAGGGCCTATTGCCTGATATTAGGGATTATGTTATTTTAAGTCAGCCAAAATCTATAGATCAAGCTATTTCTACTGCTAAAATTAAATCCACGGTTACACCTACGAATACTGCAAGCATAAAGGCGCAAGATATAGCCGATTTGAAAAGGGATATGTTAGGAGCTATAAACAAATTGACAGAACAAAATTCGTCGCACGCGGCTCAAGTTGCAGCGTTTGATCAGCCTAGTAGGGAACAAAAAGATAACCGCTTTTTCTTAGAGCAAATAAGGGATATGGTCAGGGAGGAAATCAAAAACTCTGCGCCTAAAACGCCTAACAATGCTAATCTAAAGTTTAATGCTCGTGGGAATTTTAATCACGCTACTCGTACTACAGATGGGATAGTTATTTGTTTTAAATGTAAACAAGTTGGTCATTATGCTAGGGTTTGTCCTCAATACAATTCTCAACCCTCTAATTATAACAATCCACGTTTTGGACAAGCACGTGGGGGTTATCAAAACCAAAGGCCTCATTCCCAGAACGGTTTTAATCAGGGAAACGAACAAGGGGTCCGATTTACCGGGAGACTCGGGTCCCAAAGACAGTAAAAGGAAAAACTATTCTAAAACATAAGGACTTTTTGAATACAAGTAACTCTTTAAACAACGTCTCACAAGAAGATTGCTATTGTTCGGAAGATAATAGTATAAACAAGGTTAACAAAAGAAATGATGGTTCATTAGATTTTAGTTATGTAAAAGGAGCAGTACGGAAAAGCTCTAGAGGTTGTTCAGTACAACTTAATACAACCTTCGTTTCTGAAGACCAATCTTCTTGTGATACTAGTTGTGTAACTAAGGAAGACCTTGATAATTTACCTCATCGTTCGGGTTTTATTGATAATGTTTTCCGGGCATCACTCATTAATACCATGGACGACAGTCAAACAGTTGATCAAAAGTATTGTCAGAAAGACAAAACCGATTCTCACCTCCAAAACACACCTGCCGCTCAAACAAAAAGACACACATCTTTAGTTAAGGATACAAATTTTACTACCTTTTCAAACCATAGTAGTGATAATAATACTAATTCGACAAGTAATATATCAATTCCTTTAACTGTTTTGGATTATTCTGACAATACTGTCGAACAACCTGTTCACCCTTACCTCGCATTTAGTTTAAGCAAACTAATTAGTTTTCTCGTTTTAGTCTATCATATTTTATTTTTGTGCTACAATAAAGTTAAAAGCCAGGGATATTTGATTACGGAAATATATAGGATGATAATAGTAGTATTTAACAAAGTCATGGAGGTTATGAATAACGTATCTTTGCGCCTCTCTTGCGCGATAAAGGCAGTTACAGCACGTGAAACTGCGATTTTTCCTAGTAGTAAGGATAAAATTTGTTTTAATATAACAGAGTTAGATGAAGTTAATCCGCTGCGGTTCAGCGAAAGTCAGTCATGTTTAAAGATTACGGCATATATTTACGGCCATCATTATTCATGTTTAGTAGATACAGGCGCGACTTTATCGATTATTGATGCAACAGTGTTAGAGCAAATCCCATGGCTCAGAAAAGTGTTAAAACGTAATGTTGACAAAACGCTTAGAGCGGCTAACGGTCAATCAATTGAAGTTATCGGTCGAGTACTTTTACCAATTGTTATAGATGATAGACGATTCCCTTTTGAATTTTTAGTTGCTAAAGGAATAACTCACAGTGTTTTAATAGGAAAAGACTTTTTAATGCTTTATAAAGCAAACATTGACCCTGGGAACTTGCTCTTTCAAATGACAGAAGTAGATGAAGTAGATAAAGTTAATAGTGCGCCTCACTCTGTAGTCGTTATGGATAATGTTGAACTACCCCCTAGGTCGGAAACTGTTCTCCCCGCACTTGCACAAATAACCCTGGGATTTGAAACAATGGGAATAGTAGAACCTAACCGTGTACTTTCTGAGAGATATCATGTGTGTGGGGCAGCCACCCTAGTGAAAGTAGATAAACCGTCAATGGTACCAATACAATTACCTAACCCAACCGCAATGCCAATACAGTTATTTAAAAATTCGATGGTGGGTCAATTTAATCCCTTAAAAGATGAGCAACTAGCCTTCATCGATAATACAATCGTTGATTGGAAAGAACAAATAAATAATTTCGGAAAAACAGAAAAATGTCATTATGACTCGGTGCTAGACTTCACAGCAGAATTTTCTTTCGAGACGTCCAAAATCTTTAATTCTTTGACTCGGTTTATAGAAATTCAGGATGTATTGAATCAATTTTCACGATTTCAAGGACGAGAATTAGTAGGTTTGAATGATTTACCAGAATCGCTGACATCTGCGCTTCTTTCCCAATTGCGAAAACAACGAAATTTCCGTTTCACCGCAAAAGCTTTAGCCGACGGTTTTCCAATTTTGATGAGTCCTATTACTCAATACGATCATAAAGACACTTACATTTCTTTGCACACCCTTATAACATTACCTCGTATTACCACTAGCACTGCATTTTGTACTATTGAGTATCTAATGCCATTAACATATCAAACTAACAAGCGCTGTTATACCGGTCCCCTAACACGAAACGATCTAATTCTCGTATCTTGTCCTAACTCTAAAATTGTCATGAGGTCTGAGGCGCTGTCTAGGTGCTTTAGCCAGCACGGTACATTAGTCTGTCCTGATTCCATTACAAGACATTCTCAGGATAACTCATGGCTTGGAATACCATTTATGCCTGGTTCCACAGTAGACTTTCAAAGATCGCACGTACCCGCAGAATGCCAAGATACCACCAACCTGTACCACCTCGGAGGTCGCTACTTCCTCTCCACAAAGGAACAGCAAATCAACCTCAATGGCAAA
Source organism: Diadumene lineata (assembly GCA_918843875.1). NCBI lineage: Eukaryota > Metazoa > Cnidaria > Anthozoa > Actiniaria > Diadumenidae > Diadumene > Diadumene lineata. The sequence continues at coordinate 11,693,493 of OU974070.1, read as the reverse complement.
CCTTTCAAGATGATGCCCTTATCTGTATACCATATACCTTGTGATCATATATCTGACGACTTAGAAACTGGCTTTGGCACATGTCCACATCACTTAACTGTCAACCTACCTGTATTCAGACGTAAATTCATGCGTTTTGTTCCATGGACACCTTCCGATGACAATAGCAGTACTATCGACCTTCACTACAAGTCCTTGGACGTACCACCACCATTAAAGTTCAACAAAACAGTTATAAACGCACTAGACAAAACGTTTAACAGACTAGATGGTGATCTTGCTAAAAAACTTAAACAAGTCCGTACAGACATCAACCACATCCACGAAGTGTCAGTTACGCCACTTGGAATTACCATTGGATCAATCGCACTAGGATTCTCAACCATCAACCTCATCATCCTCATCACTCTATGCCGTCTGCAGCGTTATAGACGACAGAATGGGCCCGACGCCAACCTAATACATTATGTCAAAGCAACTAACAAAGAACCAGAAAAGATAGAAGAACTACTCGAACTCCAACATATATGTCCTGATTGCGGAGGGGAACCAACACAGACCACGACTCAGTAGTCAACTGAGCCTGCTACGAGATTTCGACGACTCACGAAGACACAAATTAATATTTATTATTGAACTCTGACTATCATATCAAAATTATCATATATATTATACTATTTATTCATATTTAATCGTTTAAGAAAATTTATGGACCTCTAGAACGGCACTAACGATGAATGTCGTATATTTGCTTATACGATTTTATTAAGAACGTTAGAAACTTCTGGAAGTCAACAGCATTTATTCAATTATATTAGCTCAAATTTTTCGATTTTATTGGCATATTTAATCATATATATCTTAGGGTTTATTCAATTGGGTATTACAAAAAAAAAAAGAAAGAAAAGAAGAACAAAAGTACAAGGATTTTCACAACTATGTACAAACAAAAAAAACATCCATCTTTAGCTTAAGCTTAATCGTATCTACATTTATCAAATACTTTACCAATAATTATCAGCTATTATATTTATCACACCACGTATACACAAAAAAAAAAAAAAGGGAAAACAAGGAAGAGCAAACAGGTTTTGTTCAAACGAGTTACGCTCTCGACGGAGCTCGAGTCTTGTCGAGGGGGAAATGTGAGGAAGCTACATTTTGCTGTAAAACCAAGTTATTATTCACAAGTATTCAATTGTTATTAATTACTATTCTTACCAGAAAATATATTCAGGTTTCCAGGTCAACAACACTAAAAGCAATCTAACAGTTGTTTGAGCAGGGAAACGCCTCATGTTTAATCGTCACCTCTACTAAAACGTGTTCATAGCAGTGAACTTTGACCAGAACAACTAACTAAACCAGTTTTACTGACTTGCGTACTAAAGAATATTTGGCACTACTTGCATCTATAATAGGTTCTTTGTTCCACTTTTCCTGCCAACGTTTTTAGGCAACTTTAGTGATGAATTACGTTAGTAGTTTCAAACTAAGACTTAGGAAAATTATCAAGGGTCATAAGGAAAAATTACGCACTTGCAACTACCGTCGACCGTTGCGCAAGTTGCTTGTTCACTAAAAAGATATTAGGCATAAAGCTTAAAATTGAGGTGTACTTGTGACGTAAGCATTTGAGTGATTTTCCTGGCCAAACTGCTCATCTACTGTAAAACCGGTTTATACTAGTTTATGCTTAGAATTTCATATAAATAGAGGTAGCTTGTAAGTAGAATTCAGATCAGATCTTGGTTTACTCTGAGAATAAACGATCCTGTACGCTCTACCAAGTCTTGACTAGTCATCCCACAGTAGTACCATGTGAGCATTCAATATTCTTGTAATCTTACTTCTTGTACTTTTGTAGTTTAACAGTGTAACACTAAAATAAAGTGTTAGCATTGAAATGCGGAATTTGTGCAATAAACTCATACTTATTTCCATAAAAAGGACTTGTGGTATACGAAGAAGTTTGGGCAGGCTTGGGCAGGCCAAAGAAAAAGTGTCTCTGTTTCTAAACGGGTTTAGTAGGGTCAAACGTTAAATAAGGGTAGAAATGGCGTTAACTGACAACTGATAAATGGCCAAAGATACCACTGACAAATGACAAACAAGGCTATTTTATGCTGTATACTGACAACTGACATTAGCAAACCAAAACATTTTTACTGATACTGTAAATGGTCTAATTTTGAGCTGACAACTGACAAACGAACCGAAACCGAACTGACAACTGATATTAGGATACCCCCATTACTACCCTGTTGAATGACCAACAGTTGACTGATCACGTCTTAACATTTTCTATCCAATGAACATTTCACCGCTGCTAACTGGACTCTGAACAGAGGAAAAAAACTTCAGTGGATGAACCATGTTCACTGACTGAACTTTTACCGTTTGACTTAAAAGTCTTGTTTCCAGCATGCGGGCGCTTTCACCGTAACTGCATGCTGGCATGCGCAATTGATAGGAGGAGGGCCTGATCTCATAGATTCCTTTTTGTGGCTCGTGCCTCGGAGCGAGGCGCTAGCCTACAATGCCACAGCAGTTGAAAGTGGGTGCGTGTGTAATTCGGCATATATTCGGTACTTTCCCGATTTTATGCCCTGTCTTCGTTCCGACGACCGTCCGACCTCTTGCTCAGCTCGTTGACATTTTTTATACGGGTACATTCACAACATATTTCAGACACCCAATCACGAAATTATATTTCGTCTTCACGCAATCTCCACAAAACGCTTGGGATAAGATAATCAAAGAAGAGATAGATAAGAGATTGTGTGTGTATGTTGTTTTTTTTGGGTATAAATGACTCAATTTCATAACATATCACAATTGGAAAATATGCTATAACCAAAAATTATCAACAGTACCTTTTGTTATAATTTAAAATTAACTATTTATAGTTTTTTTTCCCCGTGACACAAAACCGCCGACCGACGACAACCAGCAGCAAACATTTTATCTTTTTCCGTTCCTTGAGAGAAATTGTGCATCGACAATGTCACATTTTAATCTCACATTTCTTAGCATTGATTTGACATTAATCAACAGCCAATGAAATTGAGTGACTAGAAATCGTTACACATGAACACATTTACGCTTGAAAGAACGAAGGTTTAGAACTGACAGCTATGGTGGCAGGGCTTTTAGTGTATGTGCTCCAGGATTGTGGAATCGGATACCACTTGAAGTACGTGAATCGCCATCGTTAGATGTCTTCAAGTCGCGGCTTAAGACCTATCTCTGCTATCTCTTTGAAAACTTGATTTAATTATCTTTACCATTGTTACTATTATATATTTTTAGTGAATAGATCATTTATTATAATTTTGTAAATTAACATTTGATAAATTGTAAAGCGCATCGAGAAATATTGGGATGCGCTTAACAAGAAATGAATTATTATTATTATTATTACCCTTCATGCGTGAGTTATTGCGTGACAAACCCTAAAACCGGCTGCTATGGAGTCTAACCCCTCCCCCACTGCGCAGTATTTTTATACAAAAAATGGCGTGCCAAGTTGGCTCTGAAATGGTAAGTAGAAATGTTTTTGTTAGAAAAATATTATCTAGCAAAAGCAGTTTTATTAAAGCCTGCAAAACGTAAAGGAACTTCTTTCCATTGATTTTACAATGAAAAGCATGTGTTATCATAGAAGGTACCGTCCTAGCTCTTTCCACGACACAAAATATTTTGCATTGCTCTTGATTGATACTCGATTTTGTCTTGTGCTGCAGTGTTCCTCAGTGATTATGTAAAACAAGCACGTTAGGTTTTGAGAAGAGGTTGTTAGCTTCGTTTGAATTGACTAAAGTGCAGCTCGGCATTGGCCGGGAGTAATGGCGCACAAAAAGGACTGACTAAATTTCGTATTACACCCATTTGTATTAACTAATTATTAGATTGCATATAGATTTCCTTAGCTGTTAATGGCATAGACTGTAGATAAAGAGCTACTGTCATTTGATTATAAAGAAAAACAAACAAAGATCGAAAACATGTCTTATATAAAATAATATAAAAGATATTAGAAGAAAAACAAAACAATTAAATGATTATTCAAATACAAAGAAACATTTTATGCATTGCTGACGACCTATATAAGATATTCCCTTCTGGATGACCTTGTAAACACTCCTGGTTTCTTGTGAAGTCTTATACATGACCAACAGTATGGTCCTTTCTTCATGATGGTACAGTCCTTTCCAACAGACAGTGCTGATTGAGAGAGCAAACCTACTAACCCTGTATTTACATCCAACAAGTACTGTATACTCAACTGACAATGTTGTTGTCACTCATAAGAAAACTCCATCTTTAACCAACATTGAGCTTATAGTAGATGTTGTTTGCAAAGCTTTGCACATTATTGGAATAATAAATAAATAAATAAATAAATAAATAAATAAATAAATAAATAAATAAATAAATAAATAAATAAATAAATAAATAAATAAATAAATAAATAAATAAATAAATAAATAAATAAATAAATAAATAAATAAATAAATAAATAAATAAATAAATAAATAAATAAATAAATAAATAAATAAATAAATAAATAAATAAATAAATAAATAAATAAATAAATAAATAAATAAATAAATAAATAAATAAATAAATAAATAAATAAATAAATAAATAAATAAATAAATAAATAAATAAATAAATAAATAAATAAATAAATAAATAAATAAATAAATAAATAAATAAATAAATAAATAAATAAATAATGAGGTGCATGCTTAGGTTATATATTTCATAGGCAACTCAATGCACTTTACAATTTTTATATTATTTATATGAGCCACTTTTAAGGCACAATTTTGCTGCCACACAGCTTACAGTCATGATGGGTTAGTAGTTAGCATGAATTAGTATGATCAGGCCACATACACTGGTAAATTCCATACCCTTTTTGACCAGTTGTGTGGGTTCCTTAACGTCCCTCTAACACAGATTAGTGAATGAAGTGTAGAGAGACGGGATCTCCGGTTTTACGTCGTTATCCGAGAGGACGTGAAGATCCTAACATTTGTAGATGATGAAACAAAGACAGCGACTTCTCGATATTATTTTAAGACGCTGAGTGTTGGTCCGGCCACAGTGATCAAACCCGCGACCTCCCACGACCGGTCGGCTAGCTATAAGAAGATGAGTGGACCAAGTACGGAACTGCTGATGACATTCCTGGAAAAATCTTTGCACACAGCTTAGGCAATAACCCCATCACTGTACCAGCATTTCAACCTATCTCTGTTGTTCAACTCAGTACCAACATTATGGAAGTGTGCCAACATATCAGTGTTATAAAAACAGATGCTGCCTCATGGACATCTAACTACCAACATCTGTCCTACGTACCATGTGTGTTTAATTACAGCTGTTGCTCTCCCTGACACCCTTATTGCATAATCTGCAACATCATTTATCAAAGGAAAATCAACTGTTACTCACAGCTTCTTTAAGTTTACCATGAAATCCTAGAAAGTCTTGTTAGCATTGTGCAAATTGACACAGACGTATGGATCTGTCTGAAGTCTTTGTTAATGTCACACATCATATTCTTCTAATCAAGCTAAAAAGGTTATAGTATTACTGGTGGACATCTTGACTGGTTTCATGATTATCTAAGTGATAGACAGTAATGTTTAGTTAATTATTGATGGTTTGTACTCTGGTTGGCTATCTCTGCATGTAACATTGGGAGTACTTCAATGACTTATACATGGTCCTCTTCTACTTCTTGCTTATTGAATTGTATCGGGGCAAAACATCTGTTTTCTTCAATGGCAGTCACAAATTGTTTTTGTTGTAATTATTGTTATTATCAATGTTATTTTATGTGTTTACAAATAAACAGTAATAAAAATACATGGAACTAAACTAAACTAAAAATCTGATTTGACATTATATTTGTCATATTTACTCTCACTCACATCCGGCTGAGTGCACTTGCCAAGTTACTCAGTGGAATCAAGCTAAAAAGGTTATAGTATTACTGGTGGACATCTTGACTGGTTTCATGATTATCTAAGTGATAGACAGTAATGTTTAGTTAATTATTGATGGTTTGTACTCTGGTTGGCTATCTCTGCATGTAACATTGGGAGTACTTCAAGGACTTATACATGGTCCTCTTCTACTTCTTGCTTATTGAATTGTATCGGGCAAAACATCTGTTTTCTTCAATGGCAGTCACAAATTGTTTTTGTTGCAATTATTGTTATTATCAATGTTATTTTATGTGTTTACAAATAAACAGTAATAAAAATACATGGAACTAAACTAAACTAAAAATCTGATTTGACATTATATTTGTCATATTTACTCTCACTCACATCCGGCTGAGTGCACTTTCCAAGTTACTCAGTGGAAGGAAAAGTGTTGTGTAAGCTAGATATATCATGTTAACCAATATTTTGTGGGGAGGCTGGTGCCACAATGCAGAAGGCAATTTGTTTGTTCACAAATTAATTGTTTTTTATTTAATCTTCCAGGCAGGTAAAGTACTCGTGATTGGGGCAGGAGTGATTGGACTGACCACAGCTCTTACACTTGCTGAACAAAGGTATGTTGATTACTGTAAAACCTGCAATCTTATGCAAAAATGATAGTAATAATATAAAAATAAATCATGGATTTCTATAATGCTATATCTAAAACACTATAGGGCTAAACAATTATAAAGTGATTTCTAAAATTATAATATTTACAACTATAAGGCGACTCCTAAAAAATGATATTGATAAATAAATATGTGAATGTTCTTCTCAAGAAACATACGGACTAAATAGATTTAAAAATAAATGATTGTCTTGTATTTGTATTTGAAAATACTTGAAACACTGTTGATGATTGTGTCACCATGACCTCCCCTCCCTGTTCTCAATATTCTATTTCGTTGTTCTGCTAATTCAATTGCTATGAAATTGTCTAGGTTTAGCAAGTGTTCAACTTTGCAGTTGGGTAGAAGGAGCAGATCTAGTGTTTCTTTATTTTTGCATAAATAAACTAAAGAACATGTCAGGCTGAATTTTTTTTCAGGCTGACTTTGAAAAATCTAGGTTCTCAGGGGCGCAGAGTGGTCTTTTTTCAGGTTCTTACAAGTAAATATGATCTAAAAAAACTTAAGTAAACTGAACGAAAAATACTGTGTTTTGTTTTGTGCTTAGATTCAATTTCACAATTCCTTTTTTATCACAAAAGTCTTGGTTGTGTACAAATAAAATTTTAAAAGTAAAATCAATTGGTAAAAATGTCAAAATTTTTGGTAACTTCAAGTACACATGTAGATATATGCATATAGCATGCTGCGCCCCTGGTTCTAGCATGTGATTTAACTGTTCAGTATAACAGCTGATGAAGGTTGATTTTTAGTTAGTACCTCTGTAGAGTTTAAAGAAATGTACTTATGTTTGAAAAATCAGTCCTTTGTCAGTGTAAGTTGCCAAATTGCCTCAAAAATATCTGGGTGTACCTTTACCCCCTGGTTACCACATTATTTTGTCTGCAACTCACAGGGCAGATATCAAACAGAAATGAGTGTGCATATATAAGATAATGACAACATAATATTTATCAATCTCTTGTTTTCCAGATACCAAGTGATAGTCTTGGCACATGAATTTGCATCATGCATCGACAAGAAAAAGATAACTTCCCAAGTTGCAGCAGCATTTTGGACCTTGCTTGCAACTGATGAAAGACATAAAGTAAGGTCCTTGTAATAAGTGTTATGTTTAATGATTGGTTGATTGAGTGTTATATTGATTTACTAGTTTCATCATAAACTGGCTGAGTGCTTGACTCACTGACTGAGCAACGGACTGACTGACTGAGCGACTGACAGACTGATTGATTGAGTGACTTACAGAGCAACTGACAGACTGAGCGACTGTCTGACTGAGCGACTGACTGACTGAGCAACTGACAGAGCGACTGACTGACTGACTGACTGACTGACTGACTGACTGACTGACTGACTGACAGACTGACTGAGCGACTGATTCACTAAGCGACTGACTGACTGACTGACTGAGCGACTGACTGAGCGACTGACTGCCTGAGTGTCTGACTGACTAAGCGACTGATAGACTGAGTGACTGATTGACTGAGTGACTGACTGACTGAGGGACTGATTGATAAATTAACTTGATATATACATCAATCTATTACATTTCAGAATTTATGTTTGTATGGATATCCCAAATTTACTGAGCTTGCCAGTAACCCTAGCTACACTGGTGTTTGTATGAGAGAAAGAGTCTATGTCTACACACACATGGTAAATACACATTATTCACTATCATACACCTATTTCAAAAAACATTGTGAGTGAGAATGATGGATTTTGGATTGCGGGTGTCAATTACACAACTGAAAAGGTCTATGGGTAATGTAATTTTTAAGTGAATAACTACAGAAGATACGCATACTAATTTATCAATCATCAGAGATCATATGAGAAAATGCTGCTGACTTGAATAAAATTACTGCTTCTTTTGTATCATTATTGGATGGCCACAGAACCTTTTCGCAATGAAATCTACATCCAGAATCCAGTATTTCCTTATTTTCCTTAACAACATTTTGTGAAATTATGATGGAACAGCAGCTCATAGCCCACTGCTGAAGATAAACAGTTTATTATTGTAGGCATTTTTCAGGTTCTAACAAAATGTGTATTCAAGTATTATGTTTTGTAAACTGTGTCACACTTTAGCCTCTCCTTTTGGTGGCTGAATGAGTAGTGTTCCACCACTGTGTCTAACAGTTTTATCTTTACTTCTATGACATCCTCCTGGAAAGATCTAGTTGAAAAGACTTACCTTCCCAGACACTATAAAATAGTTTGGGACTCAAGGATACAGATTGGGAGCTGAGGGGGCATGGTGATGCTTATAACCAGGCAGTGTGCATGTGAGAAGAAGTCATCTATGGTGTTTCAGTCAACTGTAGGCCAGAAATGATAAGATAATTCAATGTACAACAAATGTACACAACATGATAGCCACTCATTTGACACTGTTGATTATTCTAGATTGACAATCAATCATCCTCAAGAGAAACCAAGAAGCATTTACAGAAGCATATACCAGGTTTTCGGCATGATAGAAACCTTGTTAATGAAAAAGGTTAGCTTTAACGATACAAAAAAGTATTAGTTTAATGACAAAACCAACCTCAATGTGTCTTGTCTTTCTCAAGACTACAACAAGTTTTTCTTGTTAATATAGTCACGGTCTTTTCAAGACCAAAGCAACAGTATTTCTCAGGACCATGCCAGCAGTATTTCTCAAGACCACACTAACATTCTTTCTCAAGACCATACCAACAGTCATTCTCAAGACCATACCAACAGACATTGTCAAGACCACACCAACAGTCATTCTCAAGACCACACCAGCATTCTTTCTCAAGACCATACCAACAGTCATTCTCAAAACTACAAGAACATTCTTTCTCAAGACCATACCCACAGTCTTTCTGAATCACTCATCTCATCCATGTCATTAATTATTCATCTTTCCAGGTTTGTGTGCTGAAAGTGGAATAGTCGATGCCATGTCAGTGCAATCACCAGTCATTGAGACAGACATGTTTATGTACTGGTTAATGCAACAGGTACAAGGTGCCTTGAGTAATAGTAATTTGATGACAGCAACATGGTATTATAGATGTATCATTATACCCTGGACTCAATGACTTCATTATAGCAATATTAAAGATGCAACATAAGATTAATCAAAATGGAAATATTATTTGTGGCACACCAGCTGCAGACCTGCACATGTGTTGTGCAAATTGAATATTCTCTAATAAATGAATGTGTAGTTATTATATATATTTTACTAATGCATCTTTGACCTGCTTTACAGTGTATATCAAAAGGAGTTGATTTCCAGGAAGGAATGGTACATTCATTGCTTGATAACTGTGGCTGGTTACGTAGAAAATATCAAGTCGATTGGATTATCAATTGCACTGGAGTACATGCTGGAAAACTAGTACAGGATCCAGATGTTTATCCGTATTTAGGTAATGTCAAAATTGTATATAGTTTTTTTCTGTAATCTAAACACCCTTGAAGATAGCAAAATATGAAATATCTGTTTGAAATGTAACTGAGTAGAATTTTGATCATATTATTTTTAACATTATTTTTACTCTGTTTTGAAAGCTTTTAATGTTTTTGTTATTGTATCTAAGGACTGTCGTTATTAGCAAGAACTGTAGGTCTGTGAGGCAACGTCTGGTCAATTAGAGCAAATTGTAAAAAATAGAATAAATGTTTGGATTGTCATTCCTAGGTATATCTTTGATGTTAAGGCGTAAAGACTCAAACTTTGAGTTCCCCGACTATGCTTTGACAATGCTAGACAATGACTGGTATGATGTGTCTACCAAGGCCAAAGGAGCTGTTTATATTGTTCGTAGGGGTAAGGCAATAAGTGTTCTGTGGTAAAACACACATCAGTCAGGTATCTGTGATTGATGTCTGAACAGGCTAGCTGCCGTAGGCATAGTTTTTTGTTAGTTTGTTGTTTTTGTTTGATTAAATGTTTTATGTTTGTTTCATGATTGTTTTGTTGGTTGGTTATTCGTTTATAATTATTCCTTCCTTTTTTATCATTCGTTAGCTCGTCTCTGTTTGTCTGTATTTTGCTTTTTTATGTTCGTTTGTTCGTGTAGACCTTTTTAAGATTTTTTTTGTTCATTTGTTTGACTGTCTAAATGTCTGTCTGGCTAACAAACTCTCTGTTTGTCTGTCTCTCTGTACAACTGTCTGTCTGTCTGTGTAAATGCCTGTCCATCTATACACTTTATGGGCCTGTATGCCTGTACAACTGTTTATCTGTCTGCACAACGGTCTGTCTGTCCAATCTACTGTCTGTGTGTCTGTCTGTCTGTCGAGCGAACTGTATGTCTGTGTAAATGTCTGTCTATCTGTACACTTATGGGTCTGTCTGCCTGTACAACTGTTTATCTGTCTGTACAACGGTCTGTCTGTCCAATCCACTGTCAGTCAGTCTGTCTGTCTTTTTTGTAATTGTATCCTCAATTTCTTATCGCCTCAGGTGATCATAGTCTTTGGATTGGCACCATGAAACTACCTTCTGACAACAAGAACATCGACATCAATCACCCTTCAGTACAAAGGATGTTACAAGAATGCCAAAGAGTTTATCCGCAACTGAGGAATATTAACCAAGATGACCTTCGCGTGACAGTGGGGGTGCGGCCTATGCGTGAAGGTGGCCCGCGTGTTGATCGCGATCCACGCCATCCATACCTGATACATAACTATGGCCATGGTAGCCATGGTGTGATTATGTCGTGGGGTAGTGCCGCTCATGTACAGAGTATCATCCATGACAGTGCGTTATTGAATGCCAAGCTGTGACATGCACGTGGTACTGCCCAGACACTAGTTAATACAATGGTTGTGTACGCTCATCAACTTTAGGATTTGAGAAAAGACCAAAGGGGCACCACTTACCCCCCCCCCCCCGGGGGGGGGGGGGGGAGAGGAGACTCCGGTGATGAACGATCGGGGATGCTCGTCGGAATTTTTAAAAATACCCCTAAAAGATACCCGACGTTTTTCAAAAGGGCGTGGCTTCATAAATTTTTCATCTCTAAAAGATACCAAAAACATGAGTTTTAGTGCTATTCAACCCCTAAGATATACCAAAAAAGAGGATTTGGCAAATATCCTATTTTAAACCCCAAAAGAGACCAAATCGCTGATTTTTACCCCGAAAAGGTACGACGAGCATCCCCGATCGTTTACTCCCGGAGTGTCCCCCGGGCCACTTACATGGGATAATTGCAGAAAATGTTCTTTTAAGTCTCTAAAAATCTCTATAATTATTCATTCTTGATATCTATTTTTATATATTATTGAATTTGTAAAAATAGTTTAGAATTTATATGTGTAAAAACAAAATGAAGCTCTTTTCTTTCCTCAGAGGAAGAGAAGGAGGTGGTAAAGGAGGAGAAAAACAAAGCTTTTCTCACAGGGTAGCGATTCCCAAAAATAATATTCTCCACAAAAATAAACACCAATCTACTGTTTGTTGTTTAGAAATTTTGTACTCGTACACAAAGAACAAGAACTACAGAAACGTTTAATATTTCCGTCCTTCAAGATGCTGGAGTTCACAGTTGAAAATCTGGTTTCAGTAAACTTAATGGTATAAGAATCTGCTCTAGAAAACTGTCCTGTTAGGAAATATTACATCACATCCTCGTGACCTTCCAATCCCATTTTTTAGAGGTAAAAACTAGTTACTAGATATCACTCCGACGAAGGACTAACGTTCCAAACGTCGCTATCGTGACTAGACGGTGTATAACTTATCTAGTACACATGTTAGAACTATTCCATTTTTTGATCTATCTATTCTACTCCTTAGAGCGCGTGACTGAAAAACGTTTTCTGGTTGCCGTTCCAACACAAGGTTACGAGAGATTGTACACGCGTTTTGAAACTAGCCGCATAGGGTCCGTCTAGTGCTCCAGCAGCTGAAATGTAATCATGCAGCCGGCCGGAAACATGGAAAATTCTTGGTGAATTCAGGAGTCCGACATGTTAAATTACAAAAATTAAATACATTGTAAAACATAAAGAAATAGGGAAATATAACTGTAAATGTTATTGTTGGTACTCCACCGAATTTGCTATCCGGGCATTTCCATTTCCTTATATATCATTATCAAAATGTAATTTTATATTTTATTTTTTCAAAGAAATAGCCTGGTCCCAGAGGCTCTCGTTCCTCTCACAACTCGATACGCCGGCTCTAGCGCTGCTACGCGGCTTTATTTACTTCGAGTTGTGAGAGGAACGAGAGCCTCTGGGACCAGGGTATCAAAGAAGTTAATATTAAACAATATTGAATAATATTGAATTAAAAAGAGTATTATGATGCAACTGGCGCGTGTGGAGGGGGCGGGGAACCAATAAAACTGTTTGGCAATTCGGCAGCTGCAAATATTTCAATATTGAGCATTTGGCGTAGCATCTTCATTATGAAAA